>JAQFYE010001168.1:0-25085 GCA_034694305.1 Protaphorura glebata | reverse complement strand
TCAGGATAGTGGAACTGGTCAACCGAGAAAAACACAGGTAAATTGCCATGCTAGTTTGTTGTTTCACCTGTCCTTAAGAAATGGTTAATATTTCACTCTTCACATATTTGATCCCACGAGTGACTCAGTTTATTTTGACCTCAGAGGTCATTGACTACTTATTTCAGGGGTGACAAAGTGAGGCGGATGTTTTATAAGTATTCTTCTCCAACGGATCTTCTTTCTTTATACTAAATGTTTCTTCCCGTAGCGGCACTTTATCACAATATCAACTACGATATTTGATACTAGCAAGATCGCCCGTCCGTACGGCGGACGGAAAAATTAATGGTTTTGGTTGTGGCCCGTTTTATAAAGTAAAAGAAAAATAGACAAAGATCCTTTCGACGTTATTGTGCGATAAGCTTATCGGCAGATGTCTGTTAATGGATACTTTTGCATTAACCTCAACCAATACAAACCCGGATGACCGAGAAGGTTAGATTGCAATGGTCAACATTACATGCACTTTAGCCAAATATAGTATTTGTGGAAATTATACGCACAGACCAGTTGATTCGAGTAAGGTAGGAACCTTCCTGTCTGTTTTAAACAGATGGAGTGAATTGTATAATAAAACGATTTATTATCAAAGTCAGTAACGGCTAGCTTTGTAGATAACCCAAGATTTTTTTAAAATAAAACTCGTTCATCGTATCATTCTTGAAGGCTTAGGATTTCCTGGGGTGAGGTTAGAGCATAACATTTGCAAAACAGTACAATTCATTTCCAAGTTTTGGCTACTCTTACATACGTTCCGTTCGTGGAGTCAAAACTTTTGCCAAGAGTCGGTGACCGTTGTGTTTAGTGGGAAACTTTTCTTTTTTTGGCCGTTGAGTCTGACGACTCTTACGGGATGGGTCTTTTGCATGATTATGGGTGGAATAGAGGGATTTTGGCATGAGCCAGGGAGGAAACTCAGTATGTCCCTCTTCCGTAAATCACTGACTTTAATTCAATGGGATGCAGTGAAACAAAACGGAGAAATTCCATGGTGTGGGTTTCCCAAATAGAAAACTAGTTTAGAGAATGGGTTGAAAATTGTGAGGGAAAAAGTATGGAAGCAGTTCCAGGTACTGGAATTCTGGATAAGATGACTTGGGATGGTGTTCTAGTTTGAACTCCGGGTGGCATTTGGCACTTGTTCATCCCATCCGGCATCCCTCCTTCCTATGTTACCCGACCTTTCTCATTGTCTCATGAATTTTGTTTCCTTTCGAAACCATAACTCACGCTCAAGTCAATCCACTCTAAGAAATATTGCGATTTTTCACTTTTTCCACCCCAACTCCTTTGTAGACTTTAAGCTCGGCTCACGTCTAGTCATGAATTGACGTTTCTTCTAACAATACATATTTTGTTCTTTATCATTCAATCCAAAAATTCTGCAACGTTTACAAATTCAATTCTTCGGACTTGTTTTATTTCTAATACGGGTGTGTATTTTGAAGATATCCAAACATGTCATTTATTTTGTACGCCATATTACCACAACTCAACCGAGTAGCTTCTGCCTGACAATATTTAATATTTCTTCAAGTAGTACATTCTTTAATTTGTAATTTAATTAAATCAGTCAATCAAAGGTACACAGCAAACGTCAATGAAGGCTATTTGAACCTTCCTTAAACTCAACAACTGATTCGCCAAACTAAAAACTAACGAAAATGTATAAAATTTAGCCGGGCTCTTCCGGCTACCGACCATATGGCACGTTGCCGTGTGCTAATCACTCTCAATTAATTTTGCGAAATTTAACACATATCTACAATGTGTAAAATCTAAAATATGTATTGAAGCGAACGCTATTTACCCTCAGGGGTAGACGGAACCCAACTTTACATCTCCAAACTGACCTGAACGGAAAACTTAAGTCCATTCAGTCAACTTCCGTTTACTTATGACAACGAATCGAATGACTGAAAATATTGACTCTGAAATATATAGTCACAAACAAAGGATACTTGAGCGTACAAATGTACCACTCGTAAAAAACACATACCGGACGTTCGTGTCGACTCTGCAAAGGTGACAAGTTGCAATAATATTTTCCAGACTCGCACTTTTATATTTTGGGAATGCAACTCTAAACTTCTTTTCATAAGTCAACGGAGTTCAACTAAACCAAGGACGATCTCGGCTTTGACCCTTCCACTAGAAAAGCAACGTAATCCACGATCTCATCCCTGAAATTTATTGCACAAAACCATGATCTCATACAGGGTGAATCATAACTCGCTACCCTCACCGTCTTTACCGAGCGTTCGAGAGTTTACCACCATTGTTCTCCATATAATGTAGTATGGAAGTTTAGTGAGGTCTGTAACCATTTGGATGTGAACATAAATTTTGAGATGAAATGATGGAGAGTCTGGAATAGCTTCAGTTTAAAATTTGAAGGCCGCGATTCTTGTTGGATTATGACACTAATACAGTAGCTCAATAAATCCTTGACAACGTTAGCTTAATTAGCTACAAAATGTACGTATGCTACATATTTATGGCAACATTTAGATTCGAGTATACTGGAGCACAACTTTGCATAGCCACCACCTTATGAATGTTCGACTTTTCTCATATAACTAATAATGATTTTTGCAACCTTCATTTCTTATCCAAAATTTCTCTGTCATTCTGAACTCAAGGATAGGATATGACTGTCATATAATCCGCCTTAGCTATAACTATGTATTTATGTATTTAAGAAACTTTTTTTCTCAATCCGATTCTGAGTGGTCGGAACTTACTTGACTGCACTTGGTAAAATGAGAGGTGTTAAAATGGTTCATTGGACTTTCACTGGAAAAGCTCCAATATTATTATTGAGCACCCATGCACAGTTCCTTCGCTACATACTGTACTGTACTCATCCTTATCCTATCTTCCTCCAAGTACTCCTATTCTTATGAATTTACGGTCTCGTAAATGTGTTACGCTAATCAACTGGAGGGTATTTGAAAGGAGAGAAAGTAAGAGAAAGTCGTCATTGCTTTTCCTTTCTTAATGCGTTCATCCACGGGTTATTTGGATTCTAACCTACCTGGGCTTAAACTTTGGAATGTTTTGAAGGTGTGTTCTTAATAATACAAGTTTCTCTAGCGACAGACTGACTGTGAGAGTGTGAAGTGTAAGTACTTGAGTTTATGGATAGACCAGCCCAGGTTTTTCTCTGCAGTGCAGATATTAAGGCAAAAGTACATTCTACCCAGTGTGATGAGATCTCAAGACTTGACAACCTTCTTGAGGATGAGTGTCACACTTACAAAATTCCACGCATTTTATTCCATAAGACGACTCAAAGTATCAACGTCTTTTCATTAATGCGTTCGACTTATGAGCCTTCAAATTGAAAGTATTTGTATACATAGAGAGCTAAGTCAGTTATCTGGAGAAGACGAAGATGAAAATGTAGACAACTAAAGGGAAATTTGACTGAATGACTACATCATCTAATTCAGGACCCATATTATTCACCAGGGCACCCGCCAGGTCCTATGATTTATCTCTTCATTTAGATACAACATTCACAAAATGTGTGAATGTAAATTCCAAATGTAATGTAATTTAGCATTATTGACATTTTCACACTACCGGGACTGGAAAGTAAATGTAATATTGAAGTGATTGAAACTTGAAATTGTTGAAGTTTGTCTACACCACAGTTAGTGACTTTACTTAAGAGGAATTGGTACTTGGAGAAAGTTCCTTCAATCTTGTGCGTATGTACTAGTAGTTTTTTCAGATGTTGAATGTAAGGAAATAATGTCTAGGAAGGAACTACGAAAACATCCCCTGTCCCGTATTGCACTTGGATAAAGTGAATACGTAGTTGTATACGCACAAAACGCACAAAAACGTAGTAGCACGAGTGTATAATAGTTTTTTTTTCGGGAGTAAGGAGTACGAAATAGAATCAGCGTGTGAAAAGAATCTGCAAGAAAAGTCAAAGTCGAAAAAAGGGGTTGTTTGACTATGGAACCCATTCAGATCCGTCTGCTCCGGATGCTCTTTTCTTAAAACTCTGTCGTCCTCATCCTTTCCAACATTTTTCCCGCGTCGTCAGTCGCGTCTACCAGATGTCAAATTCTTTTATAAGTACACACACATACGACAGCTTTTACATGTACATACATTAGTTTAATCTTCACAGAAGAAGATCCGCCCGTTCCTTACCCATCATGTTTGTACTTGTTCGCATTCAAGTTTCCGGAATTTTTATGAGATACGATGATGTTTAATTTAGTGTTGTTTTTCCTTCTGGATTCCTCGAATTGGAAGGAATGTCTGGATGTCATGGTTCAAATTGCTTCCGTATGTCGCGCTAATATTTAATTATTATGTCAGAGTTCAATGGATATTGCGTTGTCGCGAATACAGTTCACAATAATGCAGAGGCTTTCTCAATACGCTAATTTAGAATGCGTTGACGGAACTCTTTTTGGCGAATTTTTATGCAATGAAGTGTACAGGATAGAGGACATTAGGTCATTGCCTCAACTGCTAATATAACCATACCCGTTTCGATGTTGCGAATATTGAAATTATATTGAAAATGGACATAATTTTGAACACGTGATTTTTTATTATAGTGCTACTTGGAAAGTATTCAAACAATTCTCGTCGGGAAATGAAGTTTATATGGTCGTTGTCGTTTACTATACCCATTCGAACTCTTTATGAGTCAGAAAAAGTAGCATTTCTTTTCAATTTGGCCTAATAGAACGAAATGAATGGGGAAGAATATTTTTTTACTTTTTCTGACTAACTGAGTGAGTCTTACTTATGTATGCACAGTATTCAAAAACTCTTCTTCGTCTATCGTCTCCCCATTCATTTCCTCAAGTCTTTTCCTTATAGTCTTGCACTTAAAACCATGTTCTCGTGTCATTCGAATTTCACTTTTCTTCCATAACTGCATGTCCCCTGACAAACGACTCGCTAATTGTTACTGCCAAGTGAAAGTGAATTCCAAGATGAAAGGCTTCTTGAAATGAGTCAAGAATGCTCCTCTGGATTACAGCAAATTGGCTGAGGAGACCTTCTCAGAGTGACTGGTGGGATGGTTTATTGGACCGACTCCCTTTCTTCCCGTCATTCTCCAGAGATCTTCATAAATGTCTCTGATCTCAGTGTACAATTTAAATAAAAAATCGGAACTTTTTAGACTAAAATTATTCACACATGGGTGAATTCACTCCAAAACCGACATGAAATACAAGAATGTGGGTCATAGGTAAAATATGTACGTAAAATCTTAGAACCGCGACTGACATGGAGCTCATGGACGAAGTAAAACTTTATCCGTCAACTCAGCAAATGAAGTGATTAATAAAAGCGGATAATTATTTCTAGAATGTACAGAAGACTAATGTTGGAGAAGAACTGTTCAAGTATATTTAGTCTGTAACCATGGGACATGATAAAGTTTTTGGAGATAGAAGGGAATTAGTTCTGAAGCCCCCATTTCATCTTAGGAATAAGAACACCATTGTACGGCAGCTGCTCAGAATCGCTATTCCCTAAGGTACTACCAAATCACTGATTGTATTGTACTATAGTTATAGTACCATAAAGAAATTGATCCTTCAGATTTTCTTTCCGGTTCTTTGCCTGTTGCCTTGGCTGGCCTTTAGAAATTAGCACAGAAGGGAATTTCAGTGGTTAGCTTGATTGGATCTTTCACAAGATGAATCGAAGGGGTTCAACAGGAAGACTTTTCCTCTTCCACGTGAACGCGGATAAAAATGAGTAGGAAACGATGTCTTGTTGCTAGAAACAACGTCCGTTCCTTGGTCACGGGTTGTGGAAAAACTATTAATATTCCCTAATGGTTCAAATCTTAAACAAGACAGGTCAACGTGAAGAGTACCTTCTCTCCGGAAGAATTTTCAACTTGAGACTTGGCAGACATGGAATGAGCGTGTAAATAGATTTCACTCTTATTTTTCTTGTTGCACCTTTCTCTATGGGTAAACATGGCTTTGATTTTAACCAGAATGTGTTCTGAATCTTGTTTGGACTCAAGTCATTCGTTATTTTTAAATCTAGACGGGGCCGTTCATTTCCTTTATCTCAGTCTTACCTCCTATTTGTCAGAAATGTAAGATGTACATTTTGTGGAGACATTCTCATAAAATCATACGTGCTATTAGGCGTCTCGGTGGGGCGCGCAGGCTTACAATTGGACAAGATATGTCCAATCTTTTCGGTTTAAACCCTGTCGGTCACCGGCTAAGCAGAGCAAGTAGTAATTGATTGACAAAAATACGGCGAAATGTTAGTAATTGAGAAGGTAATATCACAGAAACTTAGACTGAATATTTTTGATGACGAAATACATATACATTTTAATAATATAAAGTCGTTGTAGCGTTTTTAGTCGGTTTGGAATTAATAATTTAAAACCAGAAGATTTTTTGACCCTTAACTATGTCAAACTGTTGGCACAAATTGAAATTGGCCGACAGAAATGTGGTGGTACTGACGTTGTAACTTATAACACTGTGATGTATTGTTCGAGACCTAACAAGTTGAGAAAAAGAAGACAGAAGAAAAGAGAGTAATAAATTAAGCATTAGCGACCAAAGAATTCCCCACACAGTCCGTCTGTGGTTGGCTTTCTCCTTATGGAATTTGGAGTCGACTTTTTCATGAGACCTTGCCAAATGATGGAAGTTCCTTTCTAGAAAAAGAAATATATGACTGGAGTAAAGAAGTCAAGAGGATGACAGCCGCCCGGACAAGAACCATCTTTTTCCTAAATGACTCAACGCGTTTGAGTCGAAAAATAGCAAAAGAGAAGGAGCGGTACGCTAGGTGCGAAGGAAGATAGCAAAAGCTGAGCACTACGATTTCTACGGTCTAGAGAGCAAAGGATGGTGTGTATGGGGATATCAGCTTAAGAAAAAATATCATATAAAATCGTCCACCACCAACAAAATCCACTTCACTAAGCACACAAAAGATCCAATCTTTCGTTCTCCGATCGACGCATCTTTTATTCTTTCTGAAACTCAATAACCAACCAAGAAAAGCTGGAATCGACCCTCTCAATTCAACCTACTCCAACTTCCTAACTCCCTCAACCGTACGCTAAAACACTTGTCCACAAAAAGCATTGTCGCTACTTCCAGTTCTTCCAACTTCAATACGTTGCAACTCTGCCTTGTTACAATACAAGGGTTATTTTCAAGATGCCAAGGTATTTCCAAATTAAAATCCAGTTATTTCGCTGAAACTTGCAAAAATTCTGTCTCCTGTTCTGTTCTGAGTTAGCATCAATTAGTGCAATCCTTGCTAAGGTGTCGACCTCTTGAGTAAATATGGTTAGGATCACTGTTTTTGTGGTTAAACGGATTTGAACTGTTAGTGCTACAGGTACTTGTAAATAAGAACACCTAGCACTGAGGACTTTATATTTGACAACGGCGGGGAATCAGAACTCCTCCGAAGCTACCGCTGTTACACATGAAATCCGTCCTCACTAGCGTCCCTCTATTATAATTCGAACTGCACAGGGCGTTTGACCCAATTCGAATGCACTGGTTCGTAGATTTTGATAAATAAAAAACTATAATTGACGGATTGCTATTGCAAGTGACATTTCTATTCACGTTGTTGAGGCGACGGTTCTTTCTACTACGTCGATGTACATATGAGGGAAACGTATCAAGTACAACATACCACAACTTCCTCGGCATGTCAAATAAAATTATAGCTTTGTCTTAGACAGTGTGTCAACTGACGTTAGTAATTTCATGTCAAAAACACCGTATTTTGGGGTTCATATGAAATAAAAACACACACAATTCAACGTTTCCCGTACATTTGGATCTTTCAACTCGAAAAGATTTTGCAATGAATTGGAAGTGGCGGTGTACTATTGCTAGTATGTAATTTTGGGGGAAATTCTAGAAACGCATTTCAGAGGCAACTTAAATTGGTATAAATACAGTATGTAGGTAATTGAGATGCAATTTTGACCAATGTTTGGTCACTCACATACCGAACTTATTCTATTACAAATCCGGACTCTATTCATTCAGGGAGGTTCGGAGCCGCAAGGCTCTCACCACTTTCTCCATTAGGATATGTGCTGAAAGCTGGAGGGCATAGAGTCCACTGTGTTAATTATAAGATTGAAAAAAGAAAACAACTTCCCGTTAAGACGTATCCGTTTCAAAATACAGAAAGAAAATGTAATAATAATAAAG
The DNA here is from genome assembly GCA_034694305.1 of Protaphorura glebata. Classification (NCBI taxonomy): domain Eukaryota; kingdom Metazoa; phylum Arthropoda; class Collembola; order Poduromorpha; family Onychiuridae; genus Protaphorura; species Protaphorura glebata. The sequence continues at coordinate 16,833 of JAQFYE010001168.1, read as the reverse complement.
TTTTGTAGCTATGAATGAACGAATGGAATAAATAGGGATTAGTGGATTATTCGATATTAATCCAAGAGAGTAAGAGGAGAAAGCGTATAAAAGGAACTCGTCGACTTTGTTTGAGTGGGTGGGTGGTTCTAGATGGAGTGCATATGCATAATATAAATATTACATTTGGAATGGACGGTAAATATAAGTTCTGTTATTGGGATGAGGAAAAGAAGTGACCAATCGAGCGTATATTTCTATTCGCATGAACTCATACGCCTCGAGGTTGAAGTTGAAGTGCCTTGAGTTCTGTGCTTCTTGATGATGATCTCTGTGGCACTTTCGTGTACTTAAGTGTGCTGTCCCAGGTGGGTAATGGTCGTCCTTCGTCGTCTTCTAACGTTCTAACATTCTAGAATTCTAGCCTTCTAACCTCATACGTACGTTACATCTGTGAACTCTTTCCTTTTTTTCTATAAACTCCTTGAATCTATCATTTCCTTATGTTTTCCTCCCCCCAATTCTTCTTTTATTGTCTCTCTCATCTCTCTTATCTACTCTCATTTCCCGTCTCTTCAAAAAACTTCTTTTTTATTTCCACCCAAGAAATGTATCTTCCAATTTCCAGGTAGAGCGAACTCCACGAGGTTAACAGAAGATGAATTGAAAATGTCGTGACTCCAATTTCCTCTCTAGGCCAGGGGGAATTAAAGACTAGTGGACAACATTCATCTCAAAACGAGTGATGCAGGAAGGTCATTTATGTCTCTTGACCGACTAACCATCACTACATAATTCATGGTCCCTTGACAGTTCTTAACAGTTTATTTGTGTTCAAATTTAAAAGAAAAAACAATATGCTCAACCGTTTTTCTTCACAATTGGATTATATTGTAGAATTGTAATACTATTACTCTAAAACACAGTGCTTTGTGTAACTACGCCAAATAACTTCCAAAAAAACTGAAAAACATCCCCTTTCTTGAGCCAACCCGACTCAAGTTGCCCCAACAAACGCCACACCCTGGGTTGTTCGAAATGACCAGTTGAAAGTCCAGAGAGTTTCCGCTCCGAGCTTGAATAGGAACATAAGGAAACGGAATTGGCAGGAGAGTTATAAAATGTCCCGAGGAGTCTGACTTGCCTTGTTTTTTAAGGAGGACTTAGGGAGACCTCAATTATGCCATGGTTCTGGATTTCCGTTGGATAGATGACTCCTGAGGGTGGTAAAAATGTATTCACCTTGAGGTAGTAAATGAGGATGAGATGTATAGCGGGTGTGGCTGTGTGAGTAGATTTTTCATTAGCGTTGGCTTGGTTGCATTTAAATGAACTCATTTTCTGGTTCTCCCCGTCTCTCTGTGAACTATCATCACATCTTTACTCAAAGCTAGCCCTAATTCTCAGCCACTTCACCTTTTTTTGCACAGGTTATTTCACCAATCCGCTCTCTAAACTTTCTCTTATAAGTTGATTTTCCCCCGACAGGAAAGGTAAACTGGAGCCATTTCTCCCCAAAAGGCTTAACACTCCGTTTCACATTATCCTTTTTGGATTCTCTTCCGTTTTGCATACTTGATCCAAATTGCTCTCCACCCATCTTTCTTCTTATTTTGAACAAATTTTTACATCCTTGTGCTCTGAATACTAAACAAGTGCATTCTGTTCCTTACTAAGTCAAAACCTTCGTCCTCTCCGCTTTCCCTTTACTTTCTCCAGTCAACTCATCCGTCCATCCATCCATGAGTGTACATGGAATGAGGAAGTAGTTGTCATGTTTGCATACAAATGAACAAATGCGTGCCATTTCTACAAAATGTGAGTGGGTTTTATTCACAAGGTAGTTTAGTCAGATGTCAAATTCAAATCGGCCTGAATACCTGAAATTTACACAATTAGTCTATTCAGACATCCTAGTCGCTCATTCTGCTATAAGGGACCAAACCCTTACCATAAGGGACGACCTGTCTGTGTATGCTTATGACGTATTGGTGCAGAACTTTTCAAAAAATGAATCATGAATATTTTGTATAGATACGAAGTTTACACTCAAAGAGTGGCCCTTGCAAGACGTTAGATTTGTGAGATTCACATAAGTATTCAACTCACCTAGTTTTCTCAATCGGGTGAAAGTGGCCCTAAGTCGGCGTACGAGCTACCACGGATTTGCTAATTACCATGTCGTGGAACAATAATATAAATACATGGAACTCCCACGTTCTATTCCCCCCTGTCTTTCAATCCAAGGGTTTATCAACAGTTGACTTGGTTTAATTATATTACTCGCCGCCACCGCCCCTACTGTGTCTACAATGTACGACATAGTCCAAACTATTTCCTCCAAAGTGCCAATAATATTTATTAGTCAAAATGTCATTAAGACAGGCAAGCAAGGGTGACATTGACAAGGGGAGAGGTGTGACGGAGGTGCCTGCATGCACACATGGCTGGTTCTCACGCGGTACTTTGTGTTCAAATGCCATCTTAGAAATGAACTTAATTCTCGCCCTTTTCAATGACAGATGATTTAATCAAGATGAAACATTAACTAATTACAGCTCAAGCTTGTAGGAGGTTGAAATGCGTGCATACATTGAATGAGTCCCTATCATGAAATTTTATTGCGAATAGAAACTTACCCCACTTGCCCTATTGTGCATATGTGCAAGAATTTGCAAACACATGTGTGCACATAATAGTCACATAATACAAAATGGAAAGGTCGGGTCTTGTTTTTTTTGTCTTGCATAGTTAGGTGGGTATCGTGCAAAATAGCGTTGGGCTGCGAGCTAAAAAATCAGAAATAGCTTGGAGGTCGTCACGCAAACTGTACATTTATTATTCAGGAGTCACAGCAAGGAAAAATTTTCTCCTCAATTCCTTCCGTAAATTCATACATTCGTACACTTTTGACGGGATTTTTATATTTTGAAGGAAACGTGTAGAGGGTTTCACTATGTATCGTATTGTACGGTGGACCATGAGTATTTCTTTTTCTAGCAATAACTACCATGAAACACGAGTAGGACCGGTCAGCCCGACAATCACCTTCTGCGTTCCATTTTTTTTGCAGTTTGCAAGTATACTCGTATCTAAATGGTTTATATTATTGCCCTCCACTGCACAAACCTAGGAAAAAGTCAGGAACTTGGACTACGACTATGACTAGGACTGGGGCTTTGAACCAGAGCCAATGTGTTCTGTCTCTCTGGTAGCTCTCCAAAATTTTCTATTATCATAATTACATTTCTCGGTGTCTTGATATCTGCAGAGAGTGGAATGATGGGATGTAATGGCGGGTTTTGGTTTACTTCGGGCGGAATACAGTGAGTAGTCCATGTCTTATGAACATAGACTTCCTCCGATTACACTCCACTATAATAAATTTTATTCTGATCCAAATGAGTTGTTTGGTCATAGACAAAAAGCGGTTGGAGTATAATTCATAAGAAGAAACTTCTATCCCGACCCGACCTAACAGAAATCCTTTCTTTCTTTTCTAACTTGCAGTTTTTTTTATCTCAAGGCAATGTAGTGCAGTGGAGGGAAGAAAAGTTAGACGAGGTCCTAAGACGAAGGACTAGCACACTAAATCCCGCCAGTAAAGTGCAATCATTTGAGAGAACTGCTAAACTTGTTTCACGCGGGACTGTAAAGCAATTTCAGAGTCCATGAAACCAGTTTCATCTTTTATTTTATAGTCAGAGAGAGTGAAAGAAGGGAGAATTCTTTGCTTTCAAGCTGGCTGACTGAATGAATGAATGAATGAACGGGAGTGAAAGTACAATCCAGTGAAAGTGGTGAAAATCGAAGGACTTTCACTTGAATTTTCAACTCATGGATTTGTAAATCGGATACGAATCTAAAAAGCACTCACGCTCCTAGTCCTACTTCTAATTGAACTTAATTAGCTCAACTCTACCTTTATTCAGGGAATGTACACCCGTTTTAGTGATCTGAATTCTATTTTAGTCTCGTTCGCCCGCGCAAGGTCAGAAATCAAAATTTGAATTATCCTACAATCCAATTCCATTATTCCGGAAGTCAAAGTTTAAACGGCTTAATATTTTGACAAATTAAATATCAAAATAGAGTAGATTTTCATCATTCATCTTCTTGCTCAGGTAATGACTGAGATCATTTTACTGCTTCCTGTGGTGTTGGATTGGCGGGTTTTGGTTTGGCTATATATTACATTTTCGAACACGATGAAGGAATTCTAAGAAAATATTATTCTTGAAAAACTATGAACTTTGCCATAGTGGTTAAATCAAGAACATTAAATTCGCCATACCGGTTTTAATCCAAACGATTTCCTCATTTTAGGAAACATCGTTGTAGACATCTAGTATTTCCTTTTTCTAGAAACCTCATCGGTGGCCTCAACTGAGCTTATCTGTGCTTTCCACTACACTCTCTAATTACAGAAGTTTCATTTAAGTATTAGCTTACTTCAAGTATCAACGATCAGACTGTCTAATTACCAAAATTGTAAATTTTAATTAAAGGATTTACCCTGGAAAATAAGTTTGTGCTGTAGACTGAACAGTTCTCACTTCATGAGAAAGGGGCATATTACCTGTATTCTATAACCCAACCATAGTCCCAATCAGTTGAGTTCATTGCTAATCCTGTAATACTTCATAGGGATCTTCCAAGTTTCATACCTTCATTCATAAAGTTTATTCAAAGCGACAGGGTAGAAAGGAAACCTGAAGCTAACTCAGTAAATTCGTGAGGGATGATTTGTTTGGGAAAATAGGCAAATAGATAAGCATACGCCTCACTCTCATTCATTAGGATGGATAATTATCTCATTCTCCTCAGACAATAGTTTGTATACAGTCCAAAATTCCCTTTAAACGTTAAGTCCGGGCTCTAATAAATCTTTGCACATATATAGTAGCAATGCCCTCAGTAATAAAATAATCCTTATTTACACTCTGTCCATTTATCTAATTTTGTAAATGTTGTTGCTTAGTCAGTTTTAATTCAACTGTTGGAAACCTCGTCGGAATCAATTAAATGTAGGCGTACAGGACGCAAAGACGTGTATTGATAAAATACTTATCAGCGAGCGACCCCCTACTGTTTTTAATTTTTCTTTGGCACCGGAAAAGAATCAATAACTAACTCTAACAGTTTCAAACTGCAATGAGGAACGAAAATTCATTTTTTTAGCAGTGGTCAATACGAAATCAATCGTTTCTAGATCTTTTTTAAATTGAGATTTATATGTATATGGTCTCTTGCATTGGTGGGACTGCTAAAACAAAGTACTGATGCTGTTACTAAATATTAGAGTGTAAAAATTGCAAAAATAATATTGTCGACTCGGAGTATGTAACCGCAGATTGTTAGTACATTCATGAGTTCCTTACTTCACTCGTCAAATCTACTTTGAGCGAACAGCTTCACTTCGAAATGTCTAATATAGTAGCAGACTTGACATCCAAAGGCATCTCAGAAGAGAAACCCGTTACGCTTAGAAAAAGATGGATTGACATCTCGCCATTGTCTAATCTTGTCTCACGTCCCTATTGAAATCACTTGTCAAAATGTGACTTCGCCTTCGACTAACAAATGAGAAAACCTAAGCCAAACCCAGGACATTCGGGTGCATCAATATTCTGAAATATTTTTTTTCAAATCGCGAGGAGTACATATATTTTAGTAGAAATTGTATATTTATTATATGTATTATACTGTTTCAAAATTTTGAAAAAAAAATTAATAAATTTTGTAAAATAGTTTGGTTTCTGATGACAAGCATCTGATTCAGTTGTTGATTGTCTAGAAATGCATTTCTGGGAGCTACACTTGTCATTTTATTTGATTCGTGTATTTTACAAAACAAATATGTGTATATGGTTGAGTGGGTCGTTTATTGTTTTCACTGCTTCTGGTTGAGATATTTATATTTGGTTTACCCTTTCATGATAAAAATAAATAAATATTTGACATTTCTATTGAATTGAAGATATTTGTTTAAAAATTGTGCAAAGATTTGAGTGTAGGTTGGAATGTTAGGGTTGTTTCAAGAGTCCCATCTTTATTGCATATCTGGGAGGGATTTGTCAAATCCATTCTGAAAATCAGTGAAATTGTTATTACTCTTATATATCTTCCAAATTCAATAGGATGTCTTTTCTAGTATTCAAAAACTACACTCGCCACTTTTATCTTAGGTTTTGGTGAAATCAATCTTACCAGAAATGTCATACCCATGACTCATCCATCACTTTGAAGATTACATACGTATATGTAATACATAAACCATTCCATATTGATATGGTCTCACAACCGCGCTCGTATCGGAAATCATCCTTTATTGATCACACTTCTTTGAGGAAATGCAAATAAAGAAAAGAAAAGAACAAATCAAAGCAAATCTTTGGTGTTCGGATTCAATGTCGTTATGGATTTCCGTAAAGAATGTTTTCCTGGAATAGTTCAAGTCGCGATATTTTCTCCAGGGCTTTTCTATCTAACACATACAGTGCGAACGTTAACCAGAGAAGCTTTCAGAGACACCGCGACAATATTTCCATTCCTGGTCCATTTGCTTCTTCTTTTACATATTACGGTATACGTGAGTTTACATTCGTGTTGCCAGGTGTAGCATGGACTCGGATACGAATAAACCTATTCTTCCTACGATTCCCACAAAAGTCTGAGATTGAGTAAGGCTGATCGCTCCTGATAATTGTCATTGAAATGTCGAGTCATTGGAATAGGTTTAGGTGGTTGTCGTGAAGTCAGCAATTAGAGCGATGCATCCCTTAAAAAAATAAACGAACAGAACGCACCCCATAGAAATACTTGTAGATTTTGCTAGTATCTTCAACTATATCCTCATCTGGGACAAAGTATTGTTCATCTGGTAGACCCTTTGCCGAATAAACTCCTTGTATACGAGGAATATGTCGTGACCTTCGACCGCGTCTTAGCGGTTACTGGCAATTAATTGATCTTTTATTTGATTAATACAAATTTTCAATGATTGAGAACAATGTAAATATTTTTAGATTCTGTTAAACCTGTCTAGACCCTCAGCTGCCGATGGTTGGAGAAAGCAATCTGTTGCGTCAAACGGAGAAAGTCTGGGAAAAAAGTAAATGCAAACTTTCTCCTTTCAAAACTCCTGCAGGTTTCTACGTTGATTTTCTGGTGCACAGACTTTTACACTGTTAGGATTTACGTTATAGTTGTTGTGAGCCAAACCGGTGGTGCCTTGGATTTCTCTTTGTAGATTTTGTTGCTTCAAGGCCAGGGCAAGTAGAACAGAGGGGGAGAAAGTACAGTCGGAGAACCATAGAACCAGAATGAGAACCAATAACAAGAGCAAGGGGCAATGGAACGAATCCAAGAAAAACATTTCTATTGTATTGACGTCTGTGTGTTGTGCGTGACGGGTGTAGAAAGAAGAGGAGAAGTGCCCTAAGCTCCATTCAGTTTAGTCCAATTTTGCATGCATCCATATGGCTATTGCCGCATTTTCGACCTAAACTATCTTAAAAAACTCAAAATGTTCCTCCCTTCTCATTTGTAGTATCAATCCATCTACTCTTTTGAACACTGAGCGTATGAATATTTTAGTTGTACATATTCCGGAAGGTTATGTTACGTTATTTCACCTACTAGACTACGACTGCTGCTACTAAAGGTGTTTGAAGATACAGAGAATTGGATTCTATGACAGTGGTACTTGGACTAGACAAGAGAAAAGACAATCGTGGCAAGACAGGAGTTCAGAAAATGCATAAAGAAAGCATTAAACTACGTCTTTATATTTTCATTTTCAATCTTACACATTCATTGACTCGTCTTTACAGGGTGTCCCATAAATATAAAAATTATAAAACTCTAAACTTTATGCGCAATCCACTCTAAGGGTAATTTGAAAATGGAAATATTCACATTCAATTTCTAAGCAAGGCTTTGTGTTAAATGGCTTGTATCTTTACTTTTGTACAATCTTATAAAGCTTCCTTGTTTGGATGAGTCTTACTCAGGCTCTTCAAGCCTTGTTCTGTCGAATTAATTAATTTGTCAAGTAGTCCCTAACCTGTGAGAACAAACATAGAATGTCACCATTAACCTGACGTAGTGTACAATTCCACGTCCCACATTGATAATATCGAACCTCTCTTATTTAAACTCACTCATTTCTGTTTCTCGGTTCCAGTAAGTTGATGCAAGAGCTAATCGGATTTCAACATATGAAAGCCCAGAAAACCAAATCTCATTCACAATTGCAAAAATTGACACATCTTAGTGTCCATTTTATCTTTCTTATCTTCAGTGACAGTTCCTCGACAGAGATACAGTTCACACCGTCCGGTCGTAGATCCCCACGAAAAGTTAAGGACGAAGTAATGCATGCACATTGTGATTTAACACCTTTCCTTCTAGCAATTCCCTGAAAGGGAAATGCCATCCGATTATTACAAGGAAGATTGGATTGATACGAGGATACGACTTATAGAGATGGCTGGAAAATTTGATAATTAACTAAACCGTTCATTGACACTATCTGCAAAAGTTCGAGGACAAAAGCATAACTATCAAGAATGTTTACTTACTACTCATTACATATCAATGCTGGTTCTGGTTACTATAATAATACTATTAATACTTCGACCAAGGACGAAATTGATGGAAGGACAAGTGAAAAAGTAACAAAGATATTATTTGAACATTCTGATTCCACAAACACCTCTCGTATTTGGAGAAGCCTTACGGTTTTGTATGCATGCGTATTGTAGTAAGATGTGAGAATATTTACCAGGTATTTGATCTTGTTGTGTTGCCGAAGTCAGTTTCCGTGCGTCATGGACTGGTGTACGATATTTCCATACTCGACTAGCCTGCGTACCTGTATAAAAGTTAATGGGAACCAACATTTTCTTTTCCGTAAGGTATGGCTCCCTTCAGGTCCTACAGAGTTCAATTCTACCGCCTTCATTCGGTTAACTCCTCGTCTTTGATCCCTCAGAGTTTGTATTTTGGGATTTATTCCTATTGTTGTGAGGAATGCTATGCTTTGACATGTTAATAAACAAATCTTGAATCTTTGAATCTTGAAATCTTAGACGTCAATTTTCCAGAGGGAATATTACCTGCATCCAGGTATACCGTATAACATTACAAACAGTTGCAGCTGCAGCTACAAGTGTGCCGACATAGTAGAAGACATGTAATCGGATTTAATTTTTTCGCCCCGAGTGTGCAGGTTAAGGTAGTATGAAATGAAAGGAGAAAATGAAAATAATAAAAGGGCAACTCATTCATTCAAAATCGTTTAATTCTTGTGAGGAAAAGGAATTGAATTTCTTACTTGTACAGAATCAAAGTGGGCCGTATTTTTGCAAATTTAAGACCCTGAAAACTGGATCGAGATAAAAAAAAAAGCGAAGCGGAAAGAAATCACTGATAAATGTAGTGTGGACAGGTGATATGAAATGTTCGACTTCTAAAATCTATATTAATTATCGTCATATAATGTTCAAGAAGGATAAACATTCACATTTTATGACGGTTAACTAAAATCATGTTCTGTTTATAATTATCCACTTTTCTGAATTATGCACCTGGTTTACAAATTCCGCTTGTACTTTCTAAGATACGCGTTACTAAGTCACCATTGTTAAAGAACTAGCAATTGATGATATTATGCAAAAATGCTATCATAAAATTGTTATCTGTAACCCTATTTCCTTTGAACTTTTTCTTTACAACTTTTCGTTTTACCAAACAAATCCAGCAGCATATTTAAGAATTTTTTATAGGCTTCAGATTACAGAAATTAATCATATCTTAAAACATGGCAAGTAAATCATGTGTAGATAAATCAGACTTCTAAGAGACTACTTCATAAATCGGTCTCCTATTATTAAAATCCTTCTAGATTTGGCTTTTTCAGTTAAGCAATTCTAGTGGCAATTTCAAACATTCACTGCCGATCAAACTGCCGACAGTTTAATCGGCAGTTTATTTACAACTATGCACAATGATAGACACATTTGGAGTCTATATTTCGCCGGGTAGGAATTTGGTAGATTCAACAATCAGCTATGAAAACTTCAAAACCAGCGTTGCCTGTAAACAGCGTTGTTCTAAAAGAACGGTTCTGTCAGATTTTGCTGTAATGTCCGCACGACCATTTACTCCGAACTATCACTGCAGCACGTGTGCAAATCCTTCGCTACCTTGAACTGCGATTTACAAAGACAGCCAGCTTGGGTGCATTTGTTGTCAAGAAAAGAGACTTCAAAAGACCGGACAATTTTCACAGAGTTTCATCGCAGTTTTTGTTATAAAAGCAGAAAGGAAGAGATCAAAGGATAGAAAATGATTTAACAAGGGCCCTGATTTTCTTACAAGTCTTTTGGACAGAAACATAAAGATCGAACACGTGGCGGAGTTTACGATCAATAAAAGCTCATTCATTCTTTCGAAAAACAAAAGATCTTTTACGAGAAGATACGTAGGAGTGTAGTCCTTTTATTCTGACCCACCTGATTGAAAAATCCATTAGCCAAGTAGTGAATGGTATTTATGTCCTTACAAGAATAAAATAATGTGATAGTAGGATGAAAGGCCAAGTGACGAAGACAGGATTCTTATTGTAAGCTGAAGCGCCTAATCAAACCACTGCGTGTGGTTAACCCTAGTATGACAAGGCCTTGACAACCCGGAAGAATTTAAGGAATGATACATCCGATTGAGTCTTGACAAAGAAAGCATGAGTCTGCTGGACCTTCTTATAATATGGGAGAAAGCACTTTCTCCAAGTAAGCCGAGGTATTCAGTCGTGAGTCTATTTTTCCGTGTGTGTGATTCTACCCTTGGCGTCGGTCCAGTCTAGTAAGTTGAATTTCGGACTGCGACACTGCGAGTGGCATGTTATGTTGTTGTGAGAATACGGATGATGTCTTTTCTTCATTCCAATACCTGTTTGTATTCTCCTGGACTTTGAACCCTTTACATGTCACGATTTTAGACTTTTACTTCCAAACCTGAAGACTTGACAAGAATGTGGGTGAAAATGTTGTGAAGTCAGTCATGGAGAAGTGGGTTGCCAGAGTTAAAACCGTATCTTCTTCCCTTGTCGATGGACCAAACACTATTTCCTCTGAATTGCTTCAAACGAGTGGAATGTGACTTGGCCATGTATGTAACTAGTAGCTACACACCCGGTTCAACTCAATTCACTCAATGAGTAGTCGTCCAAGCTCAAGTCAAGGACTTCTCTCACATCTCACGCCTCGTTATAAGATAGAGTGTGAAAAACTCCATAAAATGTAATCAGCTCCCTTTTCTACTCCTGTAGTAGTAAAAAATTTTACAGTAGAATTGCATGGATTTGGAGTTTCGGTAAACTAAACTTTTCCTCGAATCTGAGAGTAAGAAAGGAATCTTATTTCTCTCAATGAATCTCATTCCTTCTATTTTCCAGCCGCATTTTAACCTAATTGGGGAAAAAATCGTAAAGCGTATAAAAAGGTGAGATTGGGTAGCAGATTCCGAATGGAATTGTTCACTTCCTTTTTCCGTCCATTGAATTTTTCTCAATCCAACCGAACAACCCGGCTTCCCACACCAATTTCTCGGTTCACTGCTCACAAATATGCATATTCGTTCAAGCTGTCAATTCAATTCAATCCAATCCTTCGCTTCGCCCAGGTATGCATGAAACTCAAACTCAACTCTTGGGGGAAAGTTAGAAATGCAAGTTTTTCTCCTTACCAAAGATTTCTAGATGATTCAGATTTGAAATTGGAGTTAACAAGTCTCACGAGGAACGAGCTCATCAGCCAACGTCAACCTCAATTTTTAGTTAATTGCGGTAGAAGGGATTTGCTGAGTCCTCAAATTTTTTAAAGAAAAGGATTTTTATATTCCAAATGGAATAAATTCTGACTAAATGGACCCCATCCAAATTGGCATTACATAAATGATTGTCAATCATACTTTTAGTTGGACTTCCTGTTTCTCATAGCACTTTCGCATAAGTATGACGTGCGTACGTAGCCTAGGTAGAAGAACAATAAAATTGTCCGAATGAATGAATATACACAATTTGGAATGATTGCATGAAGTCATTAAGGATTAGCGGACATTTGGGCCCGAATCATTAATGATAATACATGTACATGCATGGATTACATGAGACAAGGAAGATTGCATGGCATGAAAACTATTAACGTCAAAGACTTAGGGTGAGTGAGTTTAGTCAAAATAGACGCCTACTACTGTGTACTCCTGGTAAAATACTCAACTCTGCCTTGGATTCTTCCCAGAAGAGAATCATTTGGATCAATTCATTTCTGTGCTTGTTGGACTGTACTGTTCCAATTTCCTGAACTAATTTCACATAATTGCTTCTCGTGAGGTCTGAGCGCGCCCTCCGTTTTTGAAGAGACCAAACCGTTGTACCCATCCACCATGTTCAAGTCTATTTAGAAGAATGTTAAAGTGTCTCTTCAAAATCCTTGTGTTAGACTTCCAGTCCCACTTTCTTCAATGAATTTACTTTCCTGTCTCGAATCTCCACTTAAATTAGGGTCATTTCCTTCAACGCCTTCGTCCATCCGCAGTCGTCCGAACACAACCTTCGATTGCCTTCACTTCTCCAAATCACTCAACCATGGACATTCACACTTCCACCACTACTCACTCAACCTGAAAACTATACGACCAGTCAACACAATCTCAGAATATCCTTTTAATATGTCTTTTCTAGTTTATTTTCAAGAAAAAATATTATTTCTGCCAAATATAAAAAGTAAGGATTTTTTTATTTGCGTCAAAGATTCTCTACTGAAAGATACGAGTGAGATAAACACCCCAACTAGCCTTGATTTGTTTGTATTGAAAATCACAGTTTTAACTAGAGAAGATAGTAGAAGAATACCTTGGAGGTACAGCAAGAATTTTTATAACTTTAGGTCGTATTTTTATTTCTTTAAATAAATAAAATAAATCTTTATTCAGTCTCCGTTTGCCATCGAAGATTGCCCTCATAAAAATTATTTAGACATCTAGGTATCCAGTCTGCCGTAGAGTCGCACCGGCTATCGAATACACAGTATTGGCCCAAATAGTATCATTCCCTGGTAACGTCCTTTAGCTTTAGGAAACAAAATACTGCAGTGCAGTATGGAGACTTGACATTTTACTCATTTGTGAAGAATTTTTGGACCGGGATGCTTGAACATACATCGGGATTGGTGGAACTGGATCTGGTAGATCTCACTACATTATGTAAAAATGTGGACTAATATATTTGGAGGATTGTAATTTTCAACCCTTCTCCAGCACTCATTTTTCTTTTCCTTGTTGATGGTGGGTGGAATTGAAGAGCTCCCGCCTCGCAAGCTGGTGCACAAAATTAAACTTTCTCCATGGAGACTCCAGGAGCACCCGATAACTCTTATTGAGGACCCGTCCAAAACAGCATATGATTCATAAATCCACTCCCCTTCGTATTCATAAATGTGTGAGTGAGTCTTTCTCTTGGGCAGATATTCAAAATCATGATCTTTCCTCCAACTTCTCCCGTCCCGAGTTGGAATCTTATATGAATGAATAAATCCAAAAACTTTAAGTTTGGTTGGATGATGGGTGAAAACTATAGTACTACTGGTGTACGATCTAAAAGATTGAGAGAGATACGGGTCAAAAAATGAATGAATTATGTCTCGGCTGGGTCTGGACGCGATGAATTTTTAGTGGATAAAAACTTTCACCCATGAAGGCTGGCGGCAATAAAATCTCATAGCAATTCCATGATCCAAACTAATAAAATCTTTTCTGGATCGTACCCACTTGTTTCTAGCTCTTGGAATAATTTGAAAGGAGGAAAAATGAAGGGAATTCTACAAGCAATCGGAGATTGGTATTTAACTTAACAGATCCATATGTCTTCTATTCAGCCAATTCATTCTTCAACCGATGGTCCCCCCCGTCAATCTTTGAGTACCGGGTACAAATGTCACCTGACACATTACTATGTCAACTTTGCTTTTCCGCACAAGACAAAAATCTGTTGCTCTGTTGTTAGCCTGATTTTTAGCTTGATCGGTTCGAAATATGCAAGGTACATACTACCTTAAGCTATGTACTTACATTGTAGTACCTACGGATGCTTCCATTCGTTGCGACATCCGGATTTTCGTTTAAAAAAATGTTTCTCTTAAAAATGGGAATTCTTATCTCCGGGTGGTCTTTGAACTTTACACTTTTTACCAACGGGTCGGAAGAAATAAACGGGACGAATACTGCAATACGTGCTTTTTCTCAAGAAGCAAATTTACTTCACTTAATAGAAAGGTTTATGTGTTGGTATAATAACAAGCAAAAAATGTTTGGACAAAAACTTTCTCCATGCATCAAAGAATAGTTGACTTGGTTGGACTCGGAATTTCTCTGCCTCTTGTTGCACTCTTTGTAACAGTATGTGATATTCTGCTCGGTTGCACAGCACACATTGTCCGATTTGGTGAGGACAACATTCATTTGCCATGCACTTCACTCTAATGTGTAATATACCGGCTGTCTAAATAGGTTTGGCCCACCCTTCACCATTACAGTTAGACCAAGGATCGATCACCGAGGGAAACTAAACACAGTTGATGTGTATTCATTAGGGTTAAAATTAGTTAAAGTTGGGTCTATACAGTATTGCCGTTAGGTGACCACAAATACATTTAATTCACTCTATTACAGAAATTATCCAAAAAACATAAATATTTTGAGTAACCTGCACATGAAATACAAATTAGTATTATACAATTATTATTCACATTTGCGAGATCTTATCCAAAGAATTTTTGGGCAAGAGCTGTTCGGTAGAACCTTTTGAGAAAGAATTTCTCAAAGTAATTTTCCAAAAAAGACATTCGTTCTACGACTTGCACTTAATACCAGGCACAATTTTTGTTCTTAGGCGGTGCCTTCTTGCCTAAACTAAACACTACGGAAGACGTACACTAATTAAATCAGGATACTATAAGCAGAATTGAATTTGGAGTCGTGTTTCATTTGTGTGACAATAGTAAAACAGTATTCCACAATTGGCCCTTTTCGAGATTCTAACGAACATTGGAATAAAAGTAATATGAATGTCCTAAGTAGTTGTAGATTTGAGTTGGCTATTAGACGGAAAACCCCCATATGATATGAACAACGAACGAACCACGACCTTCCTTTCTTAGAAAATTTTGTACGCCACATTACGTAGTTTTTACTTTACTTTCTTCAATCAAAGTTCTCCTTAGACATTTTCTTGAGCCCAATGTGTGTCATTGTGTAGTTTCGTACATAGTTGTGTTAAGTAAGCAAGTTGTTGAGTGGGAGGGAACATGCAAACAATCAACATGTTGAGTGTTTTTTCCTTGTGCTCAGAAGCTATGAGTCCATACATAGTTGGATAGTTGTAGTTTGTACATAGCCATGCATGCATACATGCATGAGTGAGATCTCCGTCCCAGTCTTCTTGATGATTCAATTCGATTATCTGTTTCCTCTTCGAAAATGTCCTTTGAGAGCGAGCGAAGCGGACTATAAATGTCATTCCAGGTTACCCATACACTTTACTGTCTCCGTCTAGAATAGACTAAGAGAGACGGCTATTGGAGAAAGCATTACGTCCAAGGACTCAGGACGAATACATTTAACCTGCACCCACACTCTCACATGTCTCTTATTTCGCACAAAGAATCCCATAATTCAAATCCCACTTTTCTAACTCCTATCACCAAAACCTATGTAATGTGGGCCAAACAACAACCTTATTTCCATGAAATATATATGTTATGATCAGTACCAATTTTCTAGAATCTGGCCCAAGATCACGGATGCTCAAACAGTTTTGTTGTAAGAGATTCAACATTAGAAAATAATAACTCATTTTTTAATTTCGACCAAGAATATTGAAACGGAGATTGATACGGTTTTGAGAGCTACGAATTTTCCCAGTTTTATCTCTTCATTCAAAGTTAAAATATATAAATTAGTTCAAATCAATCAGAATTTTTACACACCCTGCACTTCTTTTTGCAGCTTTTAGCACATCAAATTACTTTGTCATATACTTGTTCCTGCCTCATATTTCTCCGCATATTCCCACAATATATGAGAAAGTCAACGAGAACATAATTAAAGAAGCACAATGGAGGGCAATATAATTCATAAGCTTCATTTTTTCTCCACCTTCAATTTGGTTGGTTCGAATGGAGAAAGTATATTGAGTAAGTAGATTGGAATGGATGGAAGTGTATAGAAAGGGGGAGAGAATATCAATTTCCAATTATAATGTATGCGCGTCGACCCTGATTCAAGGAGTTCGTCTGCAATGAAATCATTTGACTTTCTCAATTCACTTTTTCCCATCATGAAAGCCAGAGGAAAATGGGTTCTCCTTATAGGACGTGCCCGACTTGAGCCATATATTCTTTTCGATGAAAGGGAAGTCTATACACGTTATTATGTGTTGCGTAAGCAAGACATTATGTGAATGTGTTGTCCGTCTGTCTGTCTGCCCGTCCGTCCGTCCGTCCGTCTGTCTGTCCGTCCACACTTTTCAGGCAGTAAACGTTGACGGATTTCAACGACATTTTTAGGGTAGCTACACAAGGTCACGAGACACAGGGAGTGTAAATATGACCACACCAGGTGACCTCTAACTCAAGGTCACCAGAGGTCACATACAGTAAATGTTGACGGATTTAAACGAAATTAATATGGTAGATACACAAGGTCACAACAATCGCCTGGTGTTAATATGACCTCGCCAGGTGACCTCTGAGGTCACCAGAGGTCACATACAGTAAATGTTGGCGGATTTCA
>JAQFYE010001167.1:0-25090 GCA_034694305.1 Protaphorura glebata | reverse complement strand
TGAACGGGGCGGGCTTCAATTCTTCCCGTTACTAGGGGCTACCGTATGTCATCTCTATATATGATCTTTTCTCTAAGGATAGACCTTGTCACCACCCTATTGGAAGGTATGTTTACGTGCCCTGGAATAAAGAAGCGACAATGGAAAGGATAAATAAAAATGAAATTCTTCCTTGACAACTTCATCGAATTAATTGTTATGCGTTAGCAGAATACAGTTCTATAGTTCGTAATTCCAGTCAATATCTCTGACGAGACTGCAAAAAATTAACCAACTATTAATTGGGTGTATTTTGTGCACCATACACACGCGATATTCTAATTAAAGTCAAATGAGAACCGACCTCAACATAATTACCGAATTTCTCTCACAATTAGAGCAAATCCGACCTTGGTTATTTGATTAAACTTGTCTTTCAGGTATAAGGGTCATAATATTGTGAAATTTGGTGACAATAGAGTGAACAAGAACGGTACTCTGTGAACTGTGGTGTACGTCATAGCTTGGTTCTTTCATCATGGTCAGAATTATGTATTCAGCAAAATGAGTGCTTTAGTGATTTTTGTGATCACCAAAATCTTTAATAAATTGACATAGTTGTTAAAGATCTTTAACGAAAGTTTGAATTAACTTTTCCCAACTTTTCAATTCTTGACACTAGACCCGAATTATTTTGATAATATTTTCAAGTATCGTTCCTTTATAAAGACAGATTCCACTGGATTTAAGAATGACAGAACTGATGCATTCAGTGCTTCAATCTCTAATGTTGTTGTCAAGCCCGGGGCAAAACAATATTTCATCGAGACATCACTATAAATTATGCATTACTCGTCGTACGTTGTCGTTAGGATACTCTTTGATAAACAACTCTTTGATAAACTCGTTTGGGAAGGAAATAAGGAATTTGGAAAAGTCAATATATTCGGCAAGACTTTTTGAAATATTCAGTCTACAATCATCTCTACTCTTTAGAATGTGTACAAGAGTTTTTGGAGATTGCAATATATTTGACATTAACAGTCTTGTGATTTATAGTCAGTCGTTCGTGAATTTATGGTCTGGGATGGGTTTGGGATACTAGTGGATTTGTACCGAAAGTAAATGCACGTTTACAGTCAGGACTTTTAAAAATGTAAAATCCATATAGTGTTGGTCTTGTTGACAAACCATTGTTCGAGATTGATAGTTTTGTTCCCTAGTCCCGTAAATTCAATTATCTGTCCAATTGTAGTATTATTAAATACTTCCTTCAAGACCAAGTGTCAAATTTGATGTGTTATTATGGATAAACTATTCAGCTCTGATTTCTGCGTCCAGAAAAGAAGTTTTACACAAAATGGAAGAATTGAAGCTGGAATATTTACATTTCATATTAATAATTAATAAAAATGAAATGTTCGGTATTATTGACTCTAGTTAATATTTCCTAACTCATTTGTGAATAATTGAAGAATTGCAGATCATAAGTACCCGAACATCGAACAGTACTGTAAATCGGAGACGTTCGTACAGTTAATCAAATGGGGAAAATAAATTCATTTTGATGCCAATTAGGAGTGAGTGATGGGAACATAAATTTTCTACCATTTCAATCTTCAAATTGAGTAATTATTTTATTGAAAATGCTTCTCTGACCCCGGAAGCCTTTCAAAGAACACGGGTAAAAATTTCAGAAGGATGCATTGCAAAGTGTCGACTAAATATGTCCGGAGGTGGAAAAGCCTCGGTTGAGTCCCTTCGCTTAGAGTATGGCGGTACATCGAGACTTTTCCAATTCAGGGCATTTCCTCTCGATAAAGGTTTCCTCAGTCTAAGAAGCATTTTTTTTAAATACTCAAATTCCGAAATCAAATATTTGTTTCTACGGTTAGCGAAAATTTAAGGTTGCCAGCGCCCAGCCGTAGTCAAACTATTGCTTAGTGTAGTTTTTGAAAATTTCTGATTCCATTGCACCGTGTGCCTTCATAACGGAAGTAGATTCATAGTAATTGAAATAGATTGTTTCAAACATGCTGCCGTTTAATTCCATTATCTTGATTGATTGATTGATAGATTCGAATTTATTTCCATGATAGAGACACATACCAATAATAAATCTTACAACCTATCAAAGATATCACTGTTTTACTTGCAAATTATGACGATTAGATAGGTATGTCCAGTAGGACGCGTTGTTTCACCGAATTAGCTCGGTTTTCGGGCAAACAAAGATGATCGATGGAAAGAGTATTGGCCAAATTAACACATTCATATAAAGGTAAAGTGGAAATTGGTACAATACTCAAATATTGGAACAAGTTTTGATGACCGTGATAATTTGAAGTTCTAAATTGCCTAACACAAATACTTTAATTTAATATTACCATACCTCGTTCATTTAGACGTAATGAAGATTGTTCAAACCTCGATATATTTTGAAAATAGAAACGGGACGTTAAAAACAATTCCTGAAAATAGAATCTGAATTGTTATTATAAAGTCCGGTTAAATCTCGGAGAGTTCTTTCCTCGTTGAAAATTGCATTTGGATCTTTCATCTTCTCTTGTAAGCATGAATAGTAAAACTGTTAGCAGATAGCCGTAAGGCTTTGACTGCCAGACGATGGAAGCTGTGTTTTCATTCATCTCTTGTTCAGTGAGCATTTTCCTTGCAGTGAAGACGTACGTTTGTAAGCCCTATTGAATAAAACCAAAACATTACATATTATTTGACTCGCATTGGTGCTTTCACCCAACTTTTTCAAAATTCCTCAATCAATTTTGAAACTTAGCCAAGAGATCTGTTTTGCTGTGCTGTGGATATAACAGCATTAATGGTTGGTGCTTTGAAAATGCATTCATCCAAGAAATAGACACTTCGACTGTGTTCATCATAAAATTGAATGTAGTTGAGCTCAGTGCATGTTCGCACTCAAAGCAAGTGCGTTGTATGAAAAGGAAAGCATTAAACAGAGTTATCGTTTTCGTTATCCTGTGCTGTGTAAACATAATACTAGAGTCGAGAAATTAAGTTCGATTGTCGAAAAATTCAAGTGCGTTGAGAACGATAAGTACTGGCTGTGAAAAATATTTCCGGTGACAGTGCGTTGATATTGGGTGACGGATTTCTGTTTTCTATTCTGTGGATAGGGTTTGATGTTTGCGAACTTTCGCCGGTGAAAGTCATTGTTCTGTGGAAACAACAGCGAAGGTTATCATTTTTTTTCTCTTGTATTATAGAACACGAAAGTTATTCACACAGCAGGATAGTGCATCAATAAAATGATTCCAGGCAGTCCCAAAAAGATACACTACTGTTTTTTAATTTTTGGCTTGGATACTAAAATTGATGTTACAGACAAGACAAAATAATTAGTTCGGACATTTGTTTTTGTCACTTTTGTATTTATCCTGAACGTCGGAAAAATTTGACTTCCGAAAGCTAGATTGGAGATGTTTTGATTGATAATGTCACCCGATCCTTCCATTAAAATCACAATATTATATTTTTACAACAATCTCAACGAAGAGAACCTTACAATTATTTTATGAACCAAATAAAATGTCTTCTGCTTATTTACAATTAATTATATAATCTTTCTTGACTGTGACCTCGAATTTAGTTAAAGCCTGTAAATTAAACAAACAATACTACGTTTTTTAACACCCCGTATAATACTGATAAGCGAAATTATTTCATTCGTATTCAGAGCAATTTTCTTTCGTCCTGGAAAGTAATTCTGAATCTAAATTGCATACAAGTTAGGCACTAGTGCACGTGGAAATTGGCAAAATTATTGTTGTTCTGTATAGGAATTCGGATATTGATATGACAGGTAAATTCAGAGACGAAGTCATATAATGCAACATTTTCAGTTTTCTACAAGACGTACGGTAAAGGTTTGATATTTTGAGCAGGCAATTATTGAAGTCAATGAAGTTCAGAATTTGTATTTGAAGTTAGTTGAAATACTCCAACCGAACCAAACTAAAAGCTTCAGCGGAAGTTACAGGCTTGAGGACGTTAACTAGTTTAGCAATCCGTGAAATTATTTTCTAATATATTTATAGGTAATTTTACTTTTCGCAATGATGTTGGCTAAAGAGAGTTCAAACACCAAAATGTTTTAGTTCCTTCGTCAACCCATTCATTATCATTATAGAGGTAAAATCCCTGGCCGCTTTGCTTCGTTGAGAGTTCGAGCAATTTGGAAGGGGTATGGTTTGGTCCACTGTTTTTAAAACCTCTGACCATCGGATTTCTCCTTTTACCTGGTATACCTCTCTTATACCATGTAGGAAATAAGTGCTCACTGCTCACTCATTGAATCACAGAGAAGAATATAAATTAAGGTAGCGGCCCGTTTTTGTAAGGTTATAAAAAATAATACACCCACATTAATTGACATAGCCGCTGAGGCCGAATCAAACATCAGTACCATCTAGTAGTAAGAAAAACCAGTGGAAAAAACCTCAACTTTAAAAGGTTATATGACTTAAAATATGTTTGTTCTTAAAGTTACTTATAGAATTTGAACTGACAAATTCTGTAAGAAGTGAACACACAGACGTTTTGTTTGTACAACAAATTCTACTGCTATAATTGATAACTTGTTTTATCTATCGATGCATAACTCCTTGGACTTGGTGTTAGTTCAAAACCACGAAGCGGGTAACCGCAACACCTTAGAAAATCCATTTATCACTTTGAAACTTTTTTGGCATCCACCCATCTCGTGAATATATATTTTGGTTTAAATTAATGGCATATTTAGAATTTCTTCCCTCCTTACTCGGTGTAGCGTTCAGTTTAACTGAAACTTCATAAGATGAAATGTTGAATTCTGTAACTGAAACTGAAAAGGACAGGTGCGATATTCAAGTGAACGTAATTCCCGAATATTCCTGATGACAGGTTTATTACTGTAGACCTTTTAAGGCTTGAACGAGTAAAAATCCAATGAATGGAATTCCATGGGTTGGTTGGTTACTTCTATGTATGTACTTGACTAGAAAATGAAAGCAGTTCAACGAAATTATAATGTAAATTCTTTGCAAATATCATGGTCATTCACAGGTCAACGAGGCAATAAAAAAGGGACAAGTGTATAAGAAATTACATCCAATTTTCATCGAGTTGTCACTCTTTCATTAAATCATCAGAGAGCAATCCTTTATTAGAATTTTCTGTTCACAATTCTTCTATTCATCTACCATTCATTCGCTTTTCCTATTAGAAATTCATTGACACATAAAGAAGTGAACGAGAGCCACTTCACTGACTAGACTGGGTCTTGACCTCGGTCCTGACCACAGAATACGCTATGTTTTCCACATTGCAATTCGCGACAACACTGCATTCTCAAAATAATAAGTGGTCTACTAAAAACTTTAATTTCGACGATAGTTGTACAAGCAGTGCGCAAACGGAAATCATCTTCGAAAAGTTATGAAGCGCGAAATGTTGCGACTACTAAACATTCAACATGGTTAGAAATTTAGGGAAGTAAAATGAAGACTTGTATTGCGGAAAAATTTGCTGAAGTGTAGACAATGGACTCTCAATTATTGCTTACCTGGTTTAGATGCATGCAAATGAGTGAACACGAATTGGTCCAAATTTTCCTTACCCGATTAATCAATCCGTTCGTTAAAATACGCCTTTTTAAAGCACACTTAAACGCTTTTGTTCTTGGAATAATCAATCAAATATTCTAAGAAGTTTAGTAGCACAAAAAATTGTTTGCCTTTTAAATATATATTCGGCTCTTTATTTTAATCCTGAGGATTTTCAATATTAGAATGCAAGGATAGTCCGTTTTGTCAACAATTTTTAGCAATTACAATTACAATAGTGTCCACAGTGCACAAATCAATATTTAGAACACAAGCGGATTGGAGCCTCAAAAGGTACCTATTAATTTCTTGGGAAGAGGAAAAGTAAGTATTAGACCAATTTATCGACAGCTAACATTTTGGTATGTTCAAACCACACTTCAAATTCCTTACACATTTTACAGAAGCGACTAGGACAGGTTATGTACATTTAAAATGAGATATCCGAAGTTATTTAATTTGCATGCCTAGATACCTCCCGAAATGACAATACATTCAAAGCCGAAGTTTTTCTTTTATTAGCGTGATAATAATGAACCAGTAATACAAACAGATAATCATAATGCACGAAATTGTGGTCATAATGTAATGCACGAATCTGTAAGGAAGATCTGTACTCCCACCCAGCTACAAATCAAAATACAACTGCATTAATATTTTGAAATGTTTGATGACTCATATGACTTGTAAGAATGTGTAGCATATTTTCTCCTAGTTCAGTTAAAACAAGTAAATGTGTGAAATATTTAGAATCTTAGATGGAATTCCCAATATTATGAGACTTGTGGAAGGTACGACTTTTTAGTATCCGGACTTATTTTTAACGAAACCAATATCTTAAAAGGACACCGCACACACTTGAAGGGAAATCTGACCCCTGTTTGATTTGGCTGGATTTTTGATGTCTTGTCGCCGCGGGCCTATACCCCAAAAGGAGCGCGTTCGAACTCTACTGACGGGTCACAAGTTACTTCCTTCTCATTTATGTGCTATAATTAACTGCTTTTGACGCCAATACATCCTGAGATACAACACTAATATTAGAGGCTCATCGGAAGCGAAAGTAAAAATTGTGCGGATTTCTCTCCGAGTGAGACTTTTGTTCCAAACTTTTCGGACTCCTGCTGTGTCGGCAATAAAAATCGTGAGAATTAAATGATTACAAGGATGAAGTAATGAGGAACGTATTGGAATGTACATTATGCGGTATTTTTAGTCACGCTCACTTTTCGTAGTGTAATAATACATCACTAAAGCGGTTTAGTTTAGTGTAGCTCAAACACGGAATGCAAATCAGGTAGTAGCTAGCTAGATAGCGGTGGATTTTGCTTTTATGTTAATAACAAATGTCTAGAACTTGGATTGCTTGACGTTCGAAACCATAAATACTTATGTACTTGAGTTTCTGCAATTACTTTGTTTCCTTCCCCTTGAGCGGAAATGATGAAATTAGAAATATGTTCAGCAGATGTGTTTTCAAACATTAATACTTCCTCAAACATTACGGCTTGGGCATTCTTCGGGGAATATTATGGCCTGAAAATAAAGAGCCATTTTGTTTAAGCCTTCCTTATCATCAAGAAAATTGCAGTCAGAATGTACGTAGTGCTTATCTAATTATATTATCCGAATTTTAAGTGTTCTGAGTAAGATTCACTTAGCCAAACTACAAACGATCGACGTTTCCTGGTTGTAAACATGTAAACCAGCATACCATGTTCATAAAATAAAATTTTCACCGTAAAGCAAACCGGTATAATAGGTGAGGCAGTTTGAAGGTTTTTTCGAGGTTTTAATTAGATTTTTAGATTTTTAAGTATATAAAATATATTCAAACAGTTTTTTCATTCGAAACAAGTATAAATATTTGAATTTTTGAACTTTGATGCTGGAGGTGCATTCGATTTTGTGAAGCCAGAAAACCAAAGCTGTGCGCTTTTTTGAAAAATATAAAAAAATGGGAAAATGAAGTCAATTATACACAAATAATCAAAAAATTTGAACTTTTTACCATCGTAAATTATAACTGTATTTACTGAGATAGGAATGCAATATAAATCACACGAAAGTATACGCTCAATACAGACTTCTTCAGTCAGAATATTATTTGGTATCATTTTTGGATAAGTAGCTATTAGTCATTCTCAGTTTTATGCAATGTCATTCTTATACTGGAATTAAAAAAGTTTATATTTCATTGGTTGGGTTTTGCTCGTGCAAAATTGTCGTTATTTAATATTTCAAGTCTGAGGATGTCTATTTGTAGGTCTTACTGTCAAACTCTTGGCTCACCATTTTTACACATAGTTGTTGACTGATTAACGATAGCTCCTGCAACTCAATATGCTAAGTAGCTCATCCTTCTTCCCGAGTAGCGATTTTTGAGTTCATTGAGATTAATAGCACGAATGTCAATCCGATTTGACTTGATACATATCCCAAGTTAATGTTTTCAAGTATCACAGAATGCATAGATTTTCCCTTCAATCTGCACTTTTGTGGACAAATATTTCATTGCGATAAAATTGGATTTCAGTCTTCGGAAAACTGAAATTTTGTTTACACATGCCTGACTAACTTTATTAATTCCTTCTTGACACGGAAGAGTTCAGATCCTACTTCAGGAAAGAATACACATAAGAAATGTAATTTCCTCAAATTTCTCCCGTTTATGAACTGCTGAGCGTATCAATTTTGTGCGCATATTTAAATGAATATGACGGTGTCTTTCTTGACGATCTTTCTTTTCGCAATTCCATTTTTTTTCTGATTCTGCACACAAAATTAGTATGTTATCCACTCAACGAACGTATCGCATTTCCTCACATTTAAAAAAATATACATTCATCAAGAGTTTACATTAAAATCTTTAACAATCGGTTTTTCAGAGTACCTCTTGTTTTAATTTATAATGCCGTCTTCTTGAAACTCAAGAGAAAAGCACGCGCTGCAACTGCAAGTCGGTGAATGCGGAACAGAACAGAAAAAGTTATTTACAGAAGTAACCCTTTTTGAAATCAAATACGTTAAACTGAAACTGTGCCATATGTTCTAAATTTTGTTAACTCCTAGACATCCAATTAGACTTTGTTTCTGGTAATCCGAAAAGTACACTAATTAACGACTTTTCAGAGATAAGTGCAGCTCACTGATTTGCTACTGTTTTCCTACCAAGCTCCGGTTTGGGATGAGACCGTAGGCGGTTTTAAAATACAACCAGTTATCGAACTAGCTCCTCCGTATAGAATTAAGTATTTCTTTCATTTAGCACTAATTGAATTGTCTTACGAAGAAGATAATTTACACGTAAAAATCAGATCAGAGATTATTATCACATTTCAAATGTTCTTTATAATTTTGCAGATTAAATAATTTGCTTATATTCTTCAGTAGGTACGCATTGACACTGGGGAGCAGAATGTTGCCGGCCGTATTTATTTCTAGCCAGAAGCAAAGAAAGCTGTCCACAAATCAAGTTTGTTTTTAAGTCGGCTGTATTTTCATGAAATATTGTTTCGCTATCAGATCACAGTTTCCCGCACATCTTCCTCTCAGTGATCCAAGCATTTAATCGTGCGTCTCGACAGGTCCATACGAATTGAAGTGACAGAATAATTAATTTTAAGTTTTACATCCTTGAGGTTAGAAGTCATACATTTGCTAGTGAATTGAGCAGTGCAATAATTTGAGAACACATTACAAAGAATCTCATTTCTAATCCATTTCCACTTATCTCGTTAAATTGAAACTCCTTGCGAGAAAGTGAAGGTAGAATTTTGACAAAGTCCATTAATCAAGGGGTGATTAGGTTTATTGATGTTTTTGATCTCTTCGAGGAAGTCAGATCGGACCATCAATTCCATCGCCATTATATTTACTAACTCGTTTTCCGCCAAAGTGGAGCACTTTAATAGTGGGATGCACTAATAAGAAATTAAATTGATTTGGTTTCTTTCCAAAGAAAAGTAGATTTGAATTTTGGATTGCAGAATAATTTTGAAACGATGGCTCGATTTTGATAATCATGTAGATACAAATGTATCAAGCAATGAGCGCGTGCAGAAAAACTGTACTATAAATCATGAAATAGGTAATTGCAAAAATAACCTTTAAACTATTTGTCCCCTTTGGTGATTCACGAACATTACAAATAGTTAGTTTGAATAATAATATTACTTTTCAGTCGTATACCTTCAATTTTTATACTTGAAGTAATACATATACTTGAATGCCAAATAATTAATAGGCATTTGCTGAATTTTAAATAGGGTCAGGTTAAGTTCGTTTTTGAGTGCCATTCGTGTGTCTGGAATTTTTATAATATTCAAGAGTTATCGCAAGTATTTCTTTTTGTCTTATTGTATAAAAAAAAGAATGTTTCGTTATACACAGCGGATATTGGAAGATTTGACATCTAAACAGTGCAATAGACGGTGTGAACTGAACAAATTGTGTAAATCACGTAATTTTTCTCATATGGGACATCAGTGCATGAAAACATTACAATGATTTATTGATAGTCTCTCAGCACTCAAAAAATCATGTGACGTTTCTTAGTTCCTCTTGATAATGAAGTAAGCCTATATGAAAAAGCTACAATTATTTAATTTTTAGCGACTGATGGAAACTCGTTGTGACTAACAGAATATAAGTTCACTTTCTAATAGAATACTTCACAAAAGTCTTGCCGACGAATCACGAATGAAAACATGTGAATAAAAGAATTCTCTGTAAACACACTTCGCTTGTGAACCCTTGTACTGAAGGCTCATTTTTTCCCTGAAAATCAACTCTTGTTCGTGTTGAAATGACATGAACGCACACTGCTGCGAACAAATTATTTGTTTTTGTTCAATGTATTTCAAGTTCAAGGTTACTACATGACGATCATTGACATCATTGCGTGTGAATGCGTTTACAGGCTCAGAACATGCCAACGAATTGTTATTTACTTATCACGAAAGATTTACGACTGAAGTATGTTCCTCACTTTCACTGAGGGAAAGTCGTGCATGTTGTTATTATTGTGGATGTGACGCATATCCGTCTGTTTTAAACCAATTGGACAGGATCTGAAGCACAGTTGGGACCTAGAATATATTGCAATTTCAATTTAATTCGTTGACGACATACTATTACAGGTCGAATTCGTTGACCTGAACTTGAGAAATAGCCAAATTATTAGATGAATTTGAAAAAAGGGGTTTGACCAGCACCAAATTTGAAACTCATTCAATCGCGTCTCTCCTGAGGAAGGAAATAATTATTTCCGAAAGCTCAAGGGATAAGAAATGTCTCAATTCGCGTCATTGTTGAGAAGTATCCATCCAACCCACTAAATAATTTGTTTAAAAAAATTCAAGTTAATCTTTCTTAAAATTTTTGCTGGAAATATGTAAGAATGTAAGAAGTCCAAATTTTATGTAAAAAGATTTTCATTTATTTAGAAAAAAAAATCTAACGCGTTGTGTCAAGTTATAAATACCATGTCACGAAATGATTGTTTCAGTAACAATGCCACATTGTTGAATGGAACAGTTTCCATATTGGATCGACGAGGGAACTACCCGAGTTGCAACTCACCGATATGGTTACCCAAACTGATTGCGCCGAAGTGTTTTCGTGCACGGCCATTATTATAGTAAAAAAATTAGTAACTTTGTTCTTAAAATGCCCATGGAGTTTTCCCAAAAATCCGATTTTAGGACGCATCAAAAATCGAGAAATTTCTTTCTCCAGAAACCAGTTGGAATGTAGAATTAATAAATTAGAATATAAATAAATTCATAATACGCATATTTTTATATATTTTGACGCATGAGTTAATTTTAATTAAATGTTTTATTACAAAGTATTGAATCATGGGCCATAATACACAAAAATATATGTACATAGGTATGAGTTTGTTCATCTTCTAACTTATTATTTCAAACATTTCAACGGTTTTCTGAAAGAAATCGATTTTTGAAGAAATTGTTGGCCTTGAAATCAGATTTTGGGGATTACTCCATAGTATATCTCATGCTAATATTCATAGAACCAAGACTTTTGGCGAGTTCTGTTTGAACTTTTCTTTTTAAAACAAAAACATTGTTTAATCCTTTGTGACCGTAACAGTTCCCAGTGCACAAAAATACTTCGGAATAGCCTGTATGGCCACACTAGCAACCGCTATGAATATTTGTGGCGAAGTCGGGGAGTATCGCCTCGTCTAGTTCCCGCCGGATTCATTTTTTCGAATTCATTGAAGTATCGACAATCGATGTATTACTCATCTCTAATTGATATTGATGACACTCAATGTGATTTCAAATATACGAATTCCCAATTTTAATTAATTTTTTACAAAACACAATGAAGTAGATTTGATGGATTGTCCATTCTTGTATTCAAGTGATGATTCACGTTGTTCATTCAGAAGGCTGAAATTCATCAAATCAGAATTCGTTGACAATTGAAAAAATTGTAGTTCATATATTCGTACAAAGATTACGACAAGATGGTAAGCAAGAAGATTTTACGTGTTGTTGATACCATTTTCACTTAGGTCTAGAAGCTTGTGAAGCATTGGATAAGAAAATAAAATAATTTTGGACGTTTCAAGTAGTGATTTGATCTAAATTCTTTTGTTTTGTTGGTCCAGTCTCAACTTCATCTCATGACCACAAAAAGTTTTGAATCACCGTCTTTCAATGATATCCTCAAAGCCCTAAAAGGGAAAGACTAATTACGAAATAAATTAACATGTGTGAGTA
Source organism: Protaphorura glebata (assembly GCA_034694305.1). NCBI lineage: Eukaryota > Metazoa > Arthropoda > Collembola > Poduromorpha > Onychiuridae > Protaphorura > Protaphorura glebata. The sequence goes on along the minus strand of JAQFYE010001167.1, from coordinate 12,738 downwards.
TACAAGGTCTCAGAAAATACATTGTTTTCTGCAGAGCATCCGTTGTTATTTTGGGATTACAGAGAATGGTGTACCAACACAGACACAAAATAAAATTTCGTTCTGACTCACACATTACAAAGTAATTAAGTGGTATAGTATTGCAAGATTAACTTCAAGTCAATGCTCACTCATTACGAAGTTTACACCACGTCTGATCTATTGTTATTTGGGAAGATCATTTTATTCGTTATAATAATTTCATTTCCAGTTTATATTCATTTATAACAATACAGGAAAATAAAGAGAATCGTGGACAAGCCTTAACATTATCTCTCCCTTAGTACTATAACTACTAATGGTTTCTATATTAATATTTGCTTAATGATTGGCGTTTATTCACTTTCACTAATAGCAACTTCGAGTGAATCAAAACTACTTATAAAACTAGCTGTACAAATATGTCGTCTGTTTCAAAAATATGGGCGGTCGTGAACGTAAATACAAAAAAAAGGAAAATCCAGATTCAATAGAATATCATCGATATTTAAAAGTTCTCATTACCTTTTACACAAGTTGTTTTTAATGCGATTCTCATTTTTCCGAATTTGTTAACATTTGTTATCCAATGGACATACTGCACGGATTTATTTGTTTATTTACTTACCGTGGGCTCCGTTTGGACATGTCTCATTGACAGACACATCGTGAGAGCACAAGGAATAAATCCGAGGCATAAGTTTGTTTTGCAGAATTAATACTTCTCATTACTTTAATCTTATGCCAACTCGTCAATTTGCGTTGATATAACTCACCTGTGGTGACTTGTTTTCTGATTGAAGAAGTGGAACTCAAATTCGTCTCTCGTCCTCTCTGCATATCCGAAACCATCCTTTAATTTTTTCTCAGGGATTGGCAACCAGATTTCTTTAGAACAAGTCAGGTCAGTCGTGCGGCCGGACAGGTTTATTCAATTTAATCCTTTTTCGTTATTAGCGTTAATCAATAAGACAAGTGTCATCTGAGTTCAGGTTAGGTGAGTATAAGGGCTTAAATTAAGTCATAATTTAAATTTGAAAGGAAGTTCGTGGTAGTGTGAAGAAAGCTATAAAGTGGAAAGGTTCGGAAGCGTTAATGCAGACGCAATAATTCTGACCAATTTTACTAATTAAAGCGTTTTATGGAAGTCGAATTTCAGTTCAAGTTTAAGGTAAACAGAACTCCTTACAAGTCATTTCATTCTCTTGGTTTTCAGACTTCATTCTAGTATGCCTGAGGGACAGAAGAATTGAAATCTGCAAAAAGTGCAATTTAATACGAAAAAAAATAGTTGTAGAGGCAAGCTCGCTATCTATTGAGGTTGAATATGTTGTGCTAGGATTGGTAGAGAAGAACATTACGAGAACCATTTGAAAACGAAAACGAGGTTCAGTCACGCACGCACATTGAATTGTCAGCTCATTTTCTACAAATCAGTGACATTAATGAATCGAAGATGGACTCAAAGATTAAAACAGTGTGAAACATGTGTGAAATATGTGAACAAATTATTAGGAATTCTGGTACCGGTTAGTATCTAACTTGAGAAACAAGTCAATAAATCGAAAGTCTACGAACTCCTGATCCACGGCAACAGTCGCACTATACTCGATACTCGGCACTGTCCAAGACACGCATCTTTTACTATTTACTTTGCTATTTATTGACATCAACAACACCTTCTAATTTATCTCTAGTACATCCTTTTTCATTTGACATTATTGGTTTAGAGCAGATACTGTACCTCATATGAATCTTGTCAATGACTCTATTAAAAACAACATGCACAGTTTGAGCATGAGCAGTCTGAAAAGTATTATTTTAATTTTATTTGCTCTGCGATTATTATCGTTGAGTAACAATTGAGCGGATAATAAATATCTTGTTGCGGCCGTAGGGGAAAGAGTTTGATGCATTTGTCTGTTGTATCGACAGTGCAGTTGCAGTGGAGATTGTTTGCAATCAATTTGATTCCAATAGTAGTATGGATTTGCTCATTTACATTGGGGCGGTATGTAATGCGGCCTGTAATGTTCTAACCACACTAATTAGAAACTGTTTTGTTCTTTTGTTTACAGACTGTTAGGACAATAAGGTGGCAAAAGAGCAATCACTTCTTGATTCATCGGTTACAGGTTTGTATGTATGTATGTAATATGTAACATCATTAGACAATAGCATTGACAGCGGAATGTACCGACGCATCGTTATTGCTTATTACTTTTCCATGAGATGCCGACAAGGCACTTTCACAATTGCAGTTTTCGTATCGTTCTCGAACTTTAATACTGAAAAATCCATTCATTCATTAGAAACCCGATAATTGTTCGAATTCAGAGGGTAAATGGATTTATATTCTAGTCTTGAAAATCGCCAGTAATAAATATACTGAGAATAATTTTTTAAAAAAATGTGGGAAAAAGTATAGTCTTTACTCTTTCAATTAGACAAAGTTTGTGATTTCAACAACAAACTGGGATGGATATTTACCTTTACTTTATCGAGATGACCACCTCAACAGACCCGACCGCTTGTCCAATTTTCTTATGATGACTCCAAATTTATATCCTGTGGTACGTCCCTTAAAATCACTGGCCGAATATTAGAGGTGATTAAGGTCAACGTGGGACACCTTACGTGATGTATAATAGTGTCTTTCTCATTAAACGGCAACTTTGAGATATTTTCTACGAATCCAGATCAAGGAAAAATTTAATTCTCCCATTCAGCTTGTTAAGCCACTCACCTCGAAGGATTGATGACTTAACACCTAAATTGCATAATCATTCACCGTTAATATTAATCCTCAATAAGAATATCACAAATGAAATTTGGATCATTCCAAATTCGGATAATTACACATCTTTAGTGCGAAATTGAACAAAGAACGTCTCGGTCGAACAATTGGGACGTCAATGCAATGAAGGATCAAAACCAAATAATTTTATCTGATAGCCGCAAGAGGGGATCATAAATTCCGTGAATGGACATTTTAAAAAAGCATGCCTTTTCTCCGAAGACCAATTCAATAATTCTATTTCCTTCTTTGGTGTGCTTAATTCTAAATGTTCCGGGAACGGTAAATGTGAGACAAACAGTGACCTGTATGTGCGAAGACAGAAGTAGAAAAGCACGTAAGTTAAGAATCCGGTCCAATCCAATCCGTAAAACTCAATATGTAACGAACACGGTAGCGCGGATTTACAAGATAATCCTTTTTTTTGTATCTCTAGTCTTTTTTAGTCGATATTTACGGCATATCTACGCACAGGATCATATCATGACCACAATTGGCTCGATCAGCTAGTCCTATGAAGTGACCAAACCAGTCCAGTCCATACATTGGAAAATTAACGCTTCATGAAATACAATCCTGTTAATTGTTCCTGACCTTGATAATAAAAAAATGTTCTAACTGCATGGCTACTAGTCGCTCAAATTTCAAACTTGCATAATTTAGTTTGTACCTATTTGTTTCATCCTTGGCTAAACCTTTCGAATTATTTACACATGTCGAATTCGTATTGACCTAGATTTGAATTTGAAAAATCTATGTTAATAGACTTTTCTCTTTATATTTTGGACTGCCAAAACTGATGCACAAATAAATCAGTACATTGTTTTAAGGAATTGAAAGGAATAGAAAAACCGAGAATGGAAAAGACTCTGATGATATCAGTTTTCCTTCGAATTGCAAATGGCCATGAACCGATAATTTCCCAGTGTACGCGGGATCTTCTCAACATTTTGCTATTTAAACTAGACATATGTACACATCCTATTCATTGTATTTGTTTCCTGTAGTCATTATTCGCTTTCAAATTTATTAATAAAACTCCTGGATTCAAAATCATTTCTTCATTACACATTAAAGTACACCGAAGAGCTTCCACAGGAGAACTTTCTGTGAAATGTGTAGAGTCGTTATACAAAATAATAATTATGTAATCGTATAAGAGATTCATTTTTTGTTGTGTTTGGTTTGTGCGTTGTGTTGGAGGAAATCTTATTCGTGATAAGTAAACGTACGTAGCCCCGACAGAGAATTTGTTCTTTCTGCCTTGAAAAATGACAAGAAAGACCTTTGTTCAAGGTTTGATCTGCGTAGGCACTGCAGGAAGGTTTACGTATGAAGGGTTGAAAAAGTTTACACGTAATTCATACTGAATATTTGTTATATTTATTTGTGTAACGAAAAAAAATATTTTTAAGGATTGATAGATTAAGTGACAGTTTAACTTTCACCAGTGAAAGTTGTCGTGGCATAAAGGATTGCTGCTTTACCTATACTCTATAAGCAAGTTGACAATACTCTTAGAAATAAATATTCGAATAAAAATATTGTTCAGTTACGATATAGACGACAGGTCAGGCACAAAAACCCAGCACATCCTGAATTCTTCAGGAATTCATGAACTTGACGACCTATCTTCCTTAGCTCGTTAGCTCTTCAGAGTTGCTTAATTTCTTTTAGTGCAGTCAAGTATTCCACCTCACGCTGTTGTCGACACATTTGTATTTAAAAAAAAATTGTAGACGGCGAAATACAGGACGAGAAATTATTCGCCGAAAGAGAACAGAGAATGTTAACTCTTCTAATCTGATGGGGCCTAATCACCGTTGCGTTGCAGCATATTCGCAAATTAAATGTAGCCTCCCTTAGGCTCTAGCGATTACTATTTTGAAAATATTACGTATTTAAAATTCTATCGTTCTGCTTCCCATTTTTCATTAGCCATCGCACAGTATAATTTACTTCTACATCAGCCCTCAACGACTGATTTAAATGACCGAAATTTAGATAATATTTACTTTAATAAATAATTGAATAAATAATAAATAAATAAATAATTTTTAATAATTGATAATCTTTCCACTTTAGAGTCGTAAACCACTTCCCCTATTAATATTTAAATTATCGAAATAGAACTAGTTATGTCTAAATTCATAAGTTCTACAAAATTATTGGCTAGCTTACGTTTTATGGTGCGGATCCAATTTATAGTGTCGTCAGGTTTTCAACTAAAATTAAAATCGACAGTACTTTTTTAGTTTCAAAAGGGTTATCTGAGGATACTCAGTGAGTTCTTTAAGTGCAATCGCATGTCCAATTAAATGTACATACTAATGAATAATAATATGGTAATTTTGCCTAATTCGTGCTCTTCCAGTTCATAGCATGCACGACGCAGACTAAGTTTAAGACACGTGCATCACGCATATGGCAATTGACTAAAGATGAGTAAACACACGGCTTCTGAACCTCACCTGAAAATCAGAGTGTCAAATGAACTAAACTATGCAGCTGAATTATATCAGTTGTTTTGTAACGACACATTATCGACAGTTGCTCAGAATCATGTCTAACTCCAACTCCTAGTACGCACATTTTCGCTTAATGCGGAGCGGCTGATATTGACACAAACATTTCTCTCAAGGTTTCAGAAGTCAGGACTTCCAGCGCGACATTTTGACTCAGCATTTATTTTAGCCGGCAGCTTCCCCAAATAAATTGAATTTAAAACATAATTCACGAACAACAGAACAAACGTACTATTTCCTTCATTCATTAAATTTTATCGACATTTCTGTGACAATATTTTAGCTATCGCTAAACTTTGAACGGAAGATAATTCCTTCTCGTCCGTTTGTGCCTACTGAACACATTTCAGTATTATTTGTGGAATGTACCGGCTGGCCAGTACACTTGCACTTTCTTAAAACCAGTACATCGCTGTAATTTTAGTTATTTGGTACGCACGGGAGGTGCATCCAGTGTTTACATTTCAATTTCCGCCTGACAGATTTGCTTTACCTTTTAAAAGGAACTATTCATAGATAGAATGGTTCCCCTTAAGATTTTAAAACCAGATTAACTGTGAAGCTTGTCTTCAGCTGTCAAACTCAATAGCTTCAAAAAGTCAAGAACCTGGAGGGTGCTAAGAAATGTCCAACTACTGCAGAGAATCAATGGAAGGACGTGTGTTAGAATCTTTGTTTTTGACAGCCAAACTGTAGTGAAAGTATCATGTTTTAGTGTGTTTGTTGAACTCATTTCTGTTTGAAGAGTGAAGACCAACCAGTATGGAATTCTACATTTTACATTATGTCGGAATGACTGTCGAATTCTTTGTATTTTAAATCCATTTGGACATAAAAACTGTATATTAAAAATTAAGATTCTGACTTTATAATTCGGTTGGCGTTGACACTAATTTTACTTATGTGCATAATTTTGACCTATCTGATTGAAACATTCAATTAGACGGTAACATATTAACTTAAATGTACATTTTCAAAGGTATTGTAATTTGTCAAGAATTCACAGGTGTAAAAATTTTGTGCATTTTTTTCCGAGCCATTTAACTGAACACATATCAGTATGTCAACGTGTAAGTTCAGACTCACCCATGTCCAGCAATGAACACCTTAACAAGCAGCTTTCTGGAATCAATTGTCTGGTGTACATTTCAAACTGGTCTTCACGAATGGATATTTTACCGAGTAAATACTTTTATGCCCATTAAGAGTGTGCGGTCGAGTTCTCACTTGCGGGTCATTGTTCAACATAGTAACTTTCGTTAACTCGAGAAACATGCAATGTGTTTACATGGAATTAGAGTAAATTCACTTAGGACCTCCTTCTTTGAGTTTAAAGTACTAAATTGTATTTTTCTACCGAATATGAACATAATGCCACTTATTCATTTTCTATGTTATTGTTCTAACACCCAAGTCCGAAGTCAGCGATTTAGGAGGATTTCCTAACTAAACGCAGAACATGTTGATCAAAGGATTAAATGAGATTGCTCGTACGAGTTCTCCAAGGAAAATTAGTTTAAACGAGTCCCATCATAAAAAATTAAAATTAAAGAAGGAAGAAATTGGAAACGGGAAGCGTCTGCCCATGCAAATTCTCGCTCAATTTTATTTCGTCTAGAACTGAATACACCCATGAAGGATTTCCTTATGACATGAAGTGTTGGATTTGAGTAGATAGATAGATAAAGGCTTTTTTTATTTGGTCAAAGAGAGTGAACTCCATATCGCCGTCAACGAATTCTACACCGCACCGCTAGAGCATATGTCTATGTAGTCGATTCGTGTCCAGCCAAATACCCAATGAAGTTATTCGGCAGTCAGAACGACCTCATCCAAAGTTTAGGTTTTACTGATGGTCAACTTGTGTCAGTTTTTAATAAGCTGTCCCCGGGAAAATTTAATTCAATCGGTCTGAGAAAGAATAACATGCAGTTCGTACACAGTATTAACATTTCAGTTTTAAATAGCATTGCCTTAGAGTATTTTAAACTTAAAATTGGATTTAAAAAAGCCAAGACTCATGGCTCAGGGGTGGCGCCTGAACTGAGGATAATACACTACAGATATAATTTACCTGAACAGAAACATCAAAACATATAATTTAACATTTGACAGTTTCATGCTTGCTTGTAAATGTCACAGACTAAAGTTTGCACGCATCTGAATGTGCTCCCAGTAAAGAATTGTTGCTCAAGCAGAAGCCAAGAAAATAAAGAACAAGATTTCCCACGCAAAAGTCAGCCCTGTTGTTTCTTTCGCATCTTGTGTACAGAATTCAAGGTTGGTGCCGAATAATTGTATATAATTATGTATATAATCAAATAACAGACTGTAATTTGAACTGCCACTGTATTCAGGTCAAGTAAAGGGGCCATAACATTTCATACCAGAGAAATCACTTTCACCATCGCATCGATATGCTGAAGCTTCCCATTGGTAGGTTTTCCTGGACACCAGTCTGTGAATTGCCAATCTAATATTTATTGGATCATGTTTTCTAAGTGAGAAGCCTATCCGAATGTTAAGCAGTGAATTTCGTTTTCCAGAATTCCGATAATTCCAGTACCCTTTGTCTGCACTTTCAATACGATATACGATGCCTTATTAAAGTTTATTAATATTACATATTCATTTAATTACTTAGACAAGTTCCAGTCTTCATGCATACGTTTTAAATGGCTGTGCTGTTAAAAAATTGCAGGGAAAAGATTTTAGTAATTATGGAAAGTTATTACTTTATCATGATTAGTGATTGAACGGATAAATGGTATGAAGTGACTCTTGAGTCAGATGTACTCTGTCGTTATTTCAGTTCAGGAGAGGGAGAGAGTTCACAATAAATTCCGTTGACTGGTTAACACCGCATTGGTAATTTGTAAACCGCAGTTAATCGAGGTTATTTGCTTATGTTGTTCTGTGAAATGAATAAATGACCAAACACTTGATGCATCGTCTATGACATGTTGAAACTTTCGCCTGTTCATTCACTTCATCCTTACATAACTGGGATTGTATTTCATTATTTCAAGAGGTGCTAAAAAATGTGCACAAAATTGAATGATTTTCCCGACTTTGTTTGTACTTTATGTTCAAGCCAACTCCTTTTAACGCTGTCTCTCGAATTACACTTCACGAATTGGAAGAACTTTACTTAATTGGAAAGCGCTTCTGAGTATAAATTTCAGAGATTTATTTGAACTGAACCAAAAATTCTAGCAAAATTATATTTTCTCAAAAAGCTCCAATTTATGTGGAGATTTGCACAATAATTCTACAAGTTTGTGCACTGCTTTATCTAGTTTATTCAAACTCTAATATATTTCAGAAACCCTAGCTTACTGACCTGAAAATAAGATTCATGTGCTAAACTGGAAGTGATTGTTTAATTGACAATGCGGTGAAATGAACTTGTCCGTCTTCGCCTCTGTCCTCAAAATTCATTTCCAAGAAAGCATGATCGAACAGTGCTTGCGTAGCTTTTCACGGCCTCCGCGCCATTACGAAGGGATTGTACGATCAAATTAACGACCCCGACAATTGTTAACGTCGGAAATATTTTTTATAAGATTATCGTACATCAACCCTGGTCTGTGTTAGTTCGTTTATATTGTTTTCATGGGACGAGGAATCTGAGCATAATTATACATAGCATGATGCGATGGTACATTACAAATTTCGACTCAAGACATGGCCGTCTAATTCAGATGGTCACCTGGAGTAGAGGTGACCAACGAAAGTCGTCACGGTTTTTATTTCTCGGAGTTTGTAGAACTGTTGCTATTTCATCGTTTTTAAAGGTTTTCCAGATCCAGACAGCGAACAAGGTTTTAAAGTTCCCGTCACATTCCTTAATGTCGACATCCATCCATAATTAATTTTTCAGGATAATTAATATACTAATTTTTATTAGGTCGTGGTTGGTGAAAAAGTTGAGTTTATAATTTGATCCTAATTATGAGAAATATTTTCTATTACTTGGAAACGAATTGTTCAAATAATTAAATATAATTAATAATTAATTATATTTAATTATTTGAACAATTCGTTATAAAAAAATTCAGTTATAAAAAATTATTTAATTAAATTAAATAATTAAATTAGAATGAAAATATTATACCTCATCTTCACTGCATTTCTAACAGTTTCACCAACTGACTGTACTGACACCACAAAAGATCACAAGTAATCGTTTAGGTATTACGCGTCCGATTCGATTGATGAGATTTTCTGCCTCAACATTCTATCTCTGACAGTCGGTTAGGAGGTAAACGTAACGCAAAACAACCAAACATAATGTTCTAGTAAATTGGGATGAAAACGTGACTGTTGGCGTTATTTTAATGTTCCAGACGCGTTCAAGTGGGAGGAAGTATGTCGCTCTGTCTATTCTTTTAGTGCGAGTTCATGTATGGCCGAAATCTTCACTGGTGCCGGTATAATGGATTTGCGTAGGCTGATGAAATTGGAAAAGAAATGAATGTCGATTATTTTCTCTGAACTACGAACAATCGAAAATTAATTAGTATTTCATCGGAGATAGTACACCAAACTAGATTCTTTTCCTAATTCTTTCGATTCGAGAGTAAGAAATTAGATCTGACAATATCTGTTGGTTACTCAGAAACCTTTGTAAGGCCAGCTGAAATGGAAACCAATGCAATCTCCATGAAAAACTAGGTTGAGATATTTAACCCTGTTTCTCCCAGTTCGAAACCGTTCAAATACCACCTTCCTCAGTTTTCGCCCATAAGCCATTCGCTGAAAACGTTCACCTTGTAACCGTGCACCTTATAACCCCTCACCTTGCAACCGTGAACCTTGTGACCTTTCTCCTTCCAACCGTTCCCCTCATAACCGCTCACATTGAAACCGTTCTTCTCTCCTCGTAACGTTAGACGTTGTCACAGCTTCTGAAATTAGCAATCCAGTTTTTCTGGCTACTCTCAAATTCGAGTATCTTGGAGGGAATAATGTTATTACTTATTATAGCTACCGATGCGAATATATTGTGAATACTGCAGTATCCGGGACTGCTATTCTCGATCCCAAGAAATTGAACCATCTAACACTCGGTTAAGAACGGTTACTAAAATTCTCGATCCTACAAATTCAAATACGAAACAAAACTATTAATTAGATTCAACTAGATTTTTTGTTCTGGTATCACTGGAACGAGTAGAATGGAAAATTATTACGGATTGTCCAGACACAGTAATGTTTACTTCGACAAAGTTTCCTCTGTATCATTTTATCACCAAATCAATCAGCAGGAATTCCAAGTTTTAGAATTCGTAATTTGCTTAATGGAATAGTATTCCAAAGAGTCAAACAGCTGAAATTCATAACATCACTTCCAATGAGACTTCGTTTCAACAATAATTTAATTCGTGTTTCATTTAACGAAAATCCGCAGATGTCACAATTGTTTTGAAAAAGGGAACTCAACCCGGAGTTTCCGAAGTTTCTATGAAACCCGAACCACGGTTCCCAAAAATGAAAATCTGCAATTACGCTAAACTAATAGATTACGGAATCGACGGATTCTCGTTTTTTTTTCATTTCACCATGAAACATTTAATTCAATTTTTCAGATTGTCCGAAGTGGCGAGGTTTATTGACCACAAATTTAATAACCAACGGATCTATTTAATATATTTAGTATTAATAACATTAAAGACAAATAATTCATTGACGTATTCCACCCTCTAAGATTGTAGATTCCGGCCTGTATCATCTTTTTAATAGCTTTTAAGAATAAATAGTGCAACTATGCGTGAACTCTAGAATCGAATTTCAAACGGAATTGACTCAACTAAAATTATTTTAAATTTCATCAAATTCATAGAAAGTATTTTGATTGTATGCGGATGGGTATCCTGATTACGGTGTAGCGTTTCGTAGAAAAAATTAACAAATTTACTCGTAATACGGTAACTTGGTGTCAAAATGAAATTGTGTCTGAAGAAATCTCTTGAAAGAGTTCATTTTGACAGGATTGTGTAGTTTCATATAGACTTCGTGCAAATTCAATTGAATATTTAATACCATAAACCAGTTAATGGACTTTTAGTTTTTAATTCTTTAATTCAGTCTGACTTTTTATGCTATCTAATAGTTAGCATTGTTGATTTTTATTTGATATTTTACGCGTGCCACACGGTCATTATTTCACACCGAGTGTGAGAATTGAATATATGTAAGACCCAATGTCAATAATGTTAGATTCCCAGCTTCTCAGTCGCTAGAATTTTGTTGACTGATTAATGATAACTGCTGCAGCTTTGTGAGCACCCGAGTCCCATCATTCTTTATGACAAGCGATTTTCGAGCTCATTTCACATCAGAAGAAGCAGTAATGCTAACTCCCATTTGATATGGTATATGGTATAAACATGTCACGAGGATATTTTGAGTCAGAACTGAAGTGGAGTTATTCTGTCATACATTTCCGTCTATTTTTACGAGGTAAACATTTTATAGTGAGGAAAGAGAAGATTAACTTAACAAGTTAACTATTTGCCAAAAATATAGTAGAATGTTAAGACCATGGGAGACCTCACCCATGCCCACCCATGTTGGGGAGGACCCACCCATGCTGACCTGTGTTTCGGAGACGCCACCCATGCCCACCCATGTTGGGGAGGACTCACGGGAGTCTAGGCGTCATGACGGGTTTAGGCCAGGTGTGTACGTAGGTGATTGACCTTTTTCCTTCACTTCTATCAAAATAGAAATTTTTGTCCTTTCACATTTTTCCCGACAAACGTACATAAGACGTTTTTATCCTGGCTGGAGGGTTAAATACCTAAGCGCCTATGATCCAACAAAAATTCCCTTCACTTCTAAATTAAACATATCTTTCACTTCTTGGGAAAAACCATAATAGATTCAATCCCCAAACGTACGTAACAGCTTCCCAAATACCCAGGTGTGAACACACCCTTTCACTTCTAAATTTGGAAACAGAAAAGAATGCCCATGTTTTCATCCTGAGCCGGCGATAATATACATAAACATTTGTACGTAATGGACCTTCTCTGAATTGGATAAATACAACATACAAGGGAACACACATTTTGAAACACAAAATTGAAAGATATACACATTTCTAAGCTGGAAAAAACACAAAGTATCCTCTTTAAAACACCAAATAGTAAGGAACACACATTTAAAAATTGCATAAACATAAAATACAAAGGAACACTCAGTTTAAAACACAAATTAAAAGGAATACGCATTTCTGAATTGGAGAAAACACAAAGTAAAGAAGAACACGTTTATAAAACATAGGATAAAAGGAAAGGCACAATTCTAAAACACGTATTTTTATTTTCCAAATTTTCTAAACACTATATTACATAATTCTATTCTAATATATTAATGAAATAAAGGAATTGA
>JAQFYE010001166.1:0-25091 GCA_034694305.1 Protaphorura glebata | reverse complement strand
CAGTGGTACAGACCTCAATTCCGTTGAGAACCCAACTATTCGGTCAGTATTCGGTTACTATTCGGTCCATCCCTAATTTTAATGCATTCTACTTAATAATTCTTAGGTGGATTCACACTGAATGGTCAACCTCGCCAGGCCAAAAAGAGTAAAATGGCAAAATTCTGTTCAAGTCATAAAATTGCACTCGTGGTTTCAACATTCTCACTCCTGGTCACAATCGGATTAATAATCACACTAATTTTAATGAAAAGTAAGTGCAAACAATTTAAATGTGGGAAATCAGTACGCCTTGTATAATACTTTGTTTTCTCATTTCAGAAAAGGGAATGATGGAACCCATGTAAGACTTTTGGCTAGACTGACTAAACTGTATTGAAACTGGTATCGAATCTGACGCTGCTGTATATCAACATAGTACAAGAAAATGAAGGAAGAAACGTGTTCTTATTTCGTAATGCTTCAAAAATGAGAATTTTTGAATGACCAATGCTGAGCACCAGCTGCAATACTTGGAAGACCCAAGTTTTACATAATGTACAAACTTTGATAAACAATTGAGTGAATTGCATTCAGCTTCGTAACAGAACGAATCGAATTTTTTATAATGACGAAAATATAATGTGAAGTTAAAATTGAGATTTTAATTCTCCGAACACAAACTATTTGAATAAAAATATGAAATGCAATTTAAAAAAATAAAAATGATTGAGAGAATAGTTTCTTTTTTACCTCAATTTCAGACAAAGTTTGCGTCCAACGATAATGAGGGAGATCGCAACCGTTTCCAACATTCGGCATAAGTTTCCCTTTATCTGTGGAAAAGAAAAAATGGCCAACAATCAAGAACTTTATCATGGATATTTGTGTCTGAAATCTGCACTACTGAGAGTTACGTAACTAGATATCATTCTATACAAATAGGATCGAACAAGAATATTCAAGTCTCTTCGTCCAAAGTTTAAAGCTCAGGGAAACCAACGGCGATTTTTAACAAAATTTAAGGAATGAAATCTTTACAAAAAACTTAATCAAGAATTAGTGTAGCTGGTTGTGTCAGCCATTTATAGTTAATTTTCTTGACTAGTTCATTTGACATTTAGACGATGAACTACTGTTTAAAAATTAATCTGAATTAACCATACCATAGTAGAAGCTTTGTAAAAGTAAAAATACTAGCCTTTGAACTAAATGGCGAATTCATAACCTACTGTGATGAGTCAGTCAGAAAACAGTTTTCTATCTCAGACAAAACCATATACCATAGAAATTAAATTCTATAATCTGGAAAATTATATACTGGACCCAGATGAAGTATGTTCGAAACCTTTGTCAATGTTACTGATCGTCTCAAGAATATAACGCATTCAATTTCAACTAAGAAGAAGTAAATTTAAATTAATTACCCTCTTCTTCCTCATCAGAAACATGGGGGACATCAGTGTCACTAGATTTCTTGGACGGTCCAGCTACTTCTTCTGGTTTTTCTTCCTTCTTGACAGGAGTTTTGTTATTACGCTCCAATTCCTTTTCTAATTGTAGAGCCTCCTCGTCCGTCAGTTCAGTCACAGAAGATGCCTCAAGTTCCTGTTTAGCTCTTTTCTCATCTTCAAGACGTTCTTTTTCAAGTCGTGCCCGACGTTTCTGATCAGCATCCTCATTAGCCTTCTTTTTCTTGTCCACGCTGTCAACCGCCTGGGCTTCATATTTTCCAAACTTTTCCAAGAGCAACTAAAACGATCACACAGAATAAATTTAAAATTCGTTTCTTTTAAGGTCTAACTACTGAGATATTTTAAATGCATTATGTTATGCTCTAGCTAGTTTCGTTAGAGGTGCTTCATCGACATGTTCATTTAATGAAACTATAATACCAATACCTAAAAGCTACGAATTATCACATAGAAACAGCGATGTAAAAAAGAGCAGTACGAAATCCAGAATTATTGGATAAAGTAGCTGATGAATATCGATATCGATATCGTTTATGGAAGATAAAAAATTATATAAAAAATAAAGATAAAACTAGTCAGATTTCATAGTTGACGCAAATTTAGTTAACTTAAAGCTCCGATTTGCCTTGAGAGAGCTCGTATAGACCGATGGATGATCAAACGGTTTCAGATACGTTGTACGTTAACTTAATTTAGAAATCTATTAAATTGTGTCCATCAAATTTTACAATTTTGATAAGACAACTAATTATCTTTTCTTATCTGGCAATTTAATATCAGATAAATCCAAATCTGTCATCAGATCCGATCCAAAGATCAGGTTATCATATATTAAGCTCCAATTAAATTTACCTTCTTTGCGTAGCCTGGTGCAACGCCCGTGTAGAAATCAGTTTTACGAGCCAGGAAGCTAAAGATTGTATCCAGTAACTGAAAAAATGTATAATTAGATTAATGCAAAATACTTCACCAACTGACACATGAAACTGAAAAAGTGAAGACGAAAACAAAAATTAAATGTCAAACCTCTTGAACTCCACCTTCGTGTTGCTGAGCCATGCCCAAAAGTAACCCGTCGTATTTTTCCTCATTGGTAGCCATTTCGGGGATGACTATGACTGTGACCCTTAAATATATTTGAACAAATTGAGGTCAAGTGAAATTCACTGATGAATTGAATTAAAAGATGACGAAGCAGTTAGTGGTTGAAGGAGTTTAAGAATAGACAAATAATATGACAATTGATCAAACTGAACTCAAGAACGTGTGATGAGTTTTAAATTTCTCCGCACTTATTTTGAAGGTTCTGGAAATCTTCACTTTTCCGCCGCCAAGATCCATCATTGGGGTACACTGATTTTGGCTCTTCATAATGTCAGTCATTGATTGTTTTACAATCCAAACACACTATGTCACAGGATTTTTTTATATATTTTTTATTTCTCTAAGACAACATCCTCTAATGAGGTCGGATTTACACTACATTTGCTAACCAGGGTTCGGTTGAGTTAAGTTGAGCATGATTGATAAGGTAAGATAACTGAGCCTAAACTTTTCACAGATGAAAGAAATTTCAACCTAGTCGATTTATATTATTACATAGTTTTTGTATGATAATGAGATCGACTTGGATGTTTCATTAGCTGGCGCAAGCAATACGAATTTAAATAAATTTTGGTTCACTGCTAGAAATTTTGAACCACTTCGACTGCGTCTTTAAGTCAATTCTACTGAAGGTTAAACTCCAGATAAGGGTGCCCGGACAGTATCGGAACATCTCCATAAAAAAGGGCGTAATAGCCATGACCCCAGGAACCGAAAATTTCGAATGAATTGAAATTATCTAAGTTCAAACTTTTGGAATTCTATGGATAGATGTGCTACTAGAATTTTATTAGAAATCCGAATATACAAAATTTGGGTCGACCCGACCAACCCGAAAATCCCGACCCGATAGAAGTTGTAAGGTCCGGAATGTCTCCGTTAACTTTCTGGACAGGTGCCTGCCAGGACACACTGTATACAATTTCTGAAACCCACATAATATGCAGCAGTAAACTGTAAGTTGTAAATAAAATACATATTCGAAATGTTTGAAAAGAAATCTGTGACTCATAACATAATACTGGTTTAACTTACTATGGTGAAAATTAACGGTTAAGCTTCCCCTGACACATTACATCTTTTCTTTTGACACATTGCCAACTCGCATTAGTAAAAGCCGAGTTAATTTCAAAAGCTTATAATAGATTTCGGTACTAACTATTAAATGTGTGGAACATTTATTGAAGTTAGGAATTGAATTTTATTTGAAAAATTGTTCTCCGAATTTATACATTTCTGAGACATTGATAAAAAAGGCTGTGCAAAATGCATCATAATTAAAATTCACACGTATTATTTAACTGCATTGAAAGCCAAGATTAGTCATTGCATACTTGTATGTTGAATGCTTTGGAATATTACACTAATAAAGAAAAATCAATTAAATGAATCAGTGGTTAATTTCTATTTATTTGTCTTGTTACTTCAGGGTTCAGTGTCATTTAGGTCATTTAGATCATTCGGTTTTGGAAGTTTTGTTCTTAGAATAAAATGGGGACCTTATTTTCAATTCAATCAGCGATGTTTAGGAAAAAGAAAATACTACTAATATTTTAATTCGAACCCAACCATAAATTTTAATATTAACCTCAGTATTAGAAACGCTACCACAGGTAAAATGAACGCGGTGGGGTTGCCGACGTCTGAAGTATGGGAGTGCAGATTCGTTATATAGTACATAGGATCATTCATTGTCTTACATTCCAAACACGTGGTAAGTTTTACACAAACGATCATATTTGTTGTTACCAGGCTAGGTCGACTTGTTAATAATGCACTCATATTAAACGATCTGCAAGACTTTTCTGGGACACTATTATTTATTAGTCATTATTTTCATTCCTTCTTTAATCAGTAGTTATGTTGACGCAACCAAAACCAGTATTTCTAAATCCCAATTCTAGGAAACATGAAACGGTCACTGGAAATTCGATAGCAAAGTAAAGTAGGTATTGTAGCAATAAATAGGTGAGTTAGAATCTCTCAACTTCTGGATTAAAATGTTCTACACAATTACAGTCGTCATTATCGAATGAGCAAATTAAGAAACCGATTTTTTCCCAATACTCTGTATACACAACACTCCTTTTCAGTCAATATTTCCAGATATTCCTTTTAACGATACTTTATGTTCTAAAATCATATGATGAAGACTGAAGACGAGAACGAGAATAAAGTGGGAGTCATTTGACTCACAAGAATTGCACGTTATGCCAGACAGCGTCATCGCACTGTACGTATTCAATTATTAAAATTGTTCAACTCTTTTGGTTAGCGATTGAGTTAGCAAATTTTACAGAGAATTTTCCAGCATGTTCCTCCGTACCGGTAGCAGAGAGCCTATTCGGCAACTGGATTTCCATCGCATAAATTGCATTGGGCACAACGTGATTACTTGTAAATTTGTTTTACATTTCCAGGATTTACCCAGAAATCACGCGCTTCGTTTACTAAAGTATACATTAAATGTGAAATACCAATGTTCTGGATTCGAGACCTCGGTAACTGAAAATATCACGGATTTTTCCAGAAGTTACCGTAAATCTTCAATCTGATCAAGAAAGATCATTAGTTCTAGGAGAAGACTTCATTTTGGGGTCAACTTCTTTAAAACCTCTTCTACATCAGATCTACTCTAAGTGATTGCAATCGAGACTCACAATAGAAGTGCGTTCATGTATGCACATGCTACTATGCTTTGCATTAGACAATTCTCATGTTTTCTCTGACGTTGGATGCAGTTCTTCTTATTCATAGCAATTTGAATTTTCAGTACAAGTCAGATTTATTATTTATTGCTACACGTTTATTGTCCATAATCCAACCAATGAAGGAATCTGCGTCAAACGGATTAATATGGCCAATAATTTTTACAATTCAATAACAGTTTGAAATTTTATTTTGTAGAACATGTGTATAACGCGAACAAAATAAGGTTGGATGAGGTAAGCATTCATGAGTTCAAGTTAAATAAAGCAGATAAAACCGCACACACCTTTTTTTGTACGTCAGCATTATTCTTGATAAACACTAATTTTAGCAAATGCTACAGTGCTCAGAGATGTGATACGGACTTTTAAGGTCAGACGAAAATGCAATGGTCAAATTCTGCAAAACGTTGGAATTTTTATTGATAACGCGAAGCCCAGACGCAAATCCAGTGTGTATTCTAACATTGCATTTGTATGAATGATTGATTCAATTCAAAGTACAAGGCCAAACACCGCATAGTTAGACCAAAAATTAGCAGGATACAAATCTACGTACTCGAGTTAAATAAAGCAGTTTTAACTAGAATTTAATCCAATTCAAACTAAGTTTATGAGTAAGTGCTTCGTAAACACAAATGAGTCTAATGACAGCTGATAATTCAGTCGTCATCAGTATCCGTATTTATCTTAATAGTCAGAGCAAAGTACTCGAAGTATAAATTTCAGTACTAAAGTACACGGGCTGAAAGTCCAATGGATTTTTTCTGTTCTAAATAACAAGGGAGGAGTTTATAATAGTTTGTAACAGCATAATTCTTTGAAAATGAAACATTGATCGATCGGGGGTTTAGGAATTGTAATTACGCTGGTTGAATGAAATCAACTAAACACACTTTCCTATCTTTCTATATAAAAGGATGAATTGAGAACGAGAATTGGCATAGTAATTGTTACCTTTCTCAAGGATTCAGACAAAGAAAAGTTGTTGCGAGAAATAAAATTGTCCATTTATCCACACGCAATTTCAATTACATAGATTTCACAACATTTTCTACTACATATTAAATTCTCAGTATATAAAAGTTACAGTTCAATCTAACTGAAGAGGTCAAAACCTGTTTTGTGTTCCGTAAATTTCCAAGCAAATAATACAGAAATATGTCTTCCTCCGCAAAAGTTATCCCAAACCTCATCAAATCTGGACAATTGGGGCAACTTCTGAGAACACAAAATCATACCAGTATTCAATATTCCGCAAAATCTGCTGCCCCAAAAGAAACAATTTCTCCTTCAAAGAATCTCAAAAACAATAATTCCAGCCCTAAACCGGCAAAAAGTCCTTGTGGAAATTTTTGGCGTTGGCAATGAGTTGGATGTTTCAACCAATTAGGGCAGTATAGATTTGAGGTAAGTTTTACAAATTTTTATTCTGGATTTTTTATAAATTTTTATAGTTCTATTATAACACTTTTAGAAGTTAATTTTTCTTATTAATATGAAGTTTATAGTTTAAAGTAAGAGATAATTTGAACAAATTGTCTGATATCCTTATTTGTTTCCAGTTTTATTTTCTGCTGGAAAGAAAACACGTACGCTGATGATGGCTGTGCCGGAGGTCAACATTAAGTCAACATTTTATTTGGATCTCACTAAACTACTGTGTAGTTATTTTCTATATTTTGGATATGAAAACAAATGTAGTGTCACTGTATAGTTTCCAGTCGACGATATTATAAGTGAATGTTATTTCCAAAAATTAACTGAACACCAGGTTCTAATGATAACATCAGCCAAATTGTACGGAAATATACTTTAGACGACTCAGGAGAAGCACTATTTGAATATCTTAGTTTCTATATAATTTCAAACATTTGAAATGCAAAATGAATTGTGACCTAACGAAAAATGAAATACGTATATGTATTACACAACTTCAGTTTGTCTATATAGAAAGTGTTCGAATAAAAATCTAACAAAGCACTCTAGCTGTATATCTGCTATCATTAAGTCGAAACTAAATTATACTGTTTTCCTCATCACCAAATATTTTCTCCTAAGAATGCCACATTTTCTTCAACAAACTGAACTTGCAATTTAGCTTCGTTATTAATCACGAGAGTTTGATGTAACTAAATAACATTAGTACATATACAATTGGGTTTAACGAATCTAAGAATTGACTCCATAGTAAGCAATTAATCTTGATAACTCTTAGCCAGACAACTGGATCGGCAGAGAAAAGTAAGATATACGTTTTCAGTGAATTGTGTTTAGAATCCACTGAGGTAACCCTACTTGCGAGATACTTCAAAGCAATTTGTAACTATAATTATTTCGTAAGGCCCTTCTATTCCCTTGAGCTAATTTCGCTTGATTGTTTTGTCTGACTCGAATGGCTAACCACTGTGCTGATTTCGGAAGGAAGTTTCAACCAAATATATTTCATGAAAACATCAAGGTCGAACTGTGGGAGCGGAGTACATGTTTTATGTTCCACCTGGGATATTCTAACTGAAGAAATATTTTACGAGATATTTGTCCCACAAAATCGTGTACTCTACACTTTCGGAATGACCTTCTGGGAATTGTCGCTTCACAAGTTACTTATAGCAACGATTCCGACAGTTTCGCCAGAAGTTTCTTCTACCTTGAGAAATCAGTTTCATCACTCGTTCGTTGGTAAAATATTTGATCACGCGATGCGAGTTGTTGCTTCAATTACGGGAATCCAATAAGGTCACCAAATCGTGTAACCGGTCCTAGACCGTATTCCGAAACCCCACAGCTTACGAATGTGAGAATACGATGTAAAGATATGCGCAAGGCCAAGTGCTACTGAAAATTGTGAGCAACAGAGCTGCAATTGACTTATTGAACGAATCTCTCTCTCAAATATCCCTCTAATATCACAATACACGGACGCACTAACGTTTCGGCTCTTCAATCTTCTTGTCAAATCATAATTAGTGAAATCACAAGTTTAGCTTAAATTTTATCCATGTAATTAACAAAATCTTTTAATTCTCTTCTGTATACATTTTCCCGCTATTTTCAAGCAATTAATGTTGCTATCGGGCTCAGTGGCGGAATTGAGAATTATAATTACCATACTGTCATTGGAAATTTTTGACCACTACTCCTAAATAATTTCCAAATTACGTTCAAATTGCAAGTTTTGATTCCCGTTGACTTCGTCAGAAATCTACATCACAATTTTACTTAAATATACCCATTAATTTACATGTTAATCTATTAAGAATTTCAAGACACAAACACCCGGAGAATACTTTAAACGATTTTCTTTTCAGTTATCGCATAATCTTACTTCGGAGTAAGATGGAGTTAAAATGTGCTCACTCCGGAAGTTGCTTTTGTTACTTCAATACTCATAAATCAGTATGGCACCCAATGGGATATGTTGTAATAATTCCTTTGGAAAATATTGTGCAGGCCGTATAGGTGAGTTTCCAGGTTCTATAGTAGTCTATAGCATGTAAGCCATGTGACGCATAGCACTGTATAGCCACTTGGAATGTACATTACATTACAGAGATCCGGAGAAACTCACTTAAAAATTTAATGCGCTGGCAGCTTTGTTTTGATTTTCGTGGGAGTCAGATATTATTTAAAGTGAATTTTTTGCGATATTTTAAAAATATAACCGAACATCAAAAAATTAAAGGAACGAAGTTAGTTATGGGTTGAAGTTTGCTGTAATGTTAAAGGGCATGCATGGAGGATTTCAGATGTACAGTCAGATTCAGAATCGTAAGAAGAAATTCTTGTTTGGAAATAGTGAACTGGATGCTACCAAATACTAAAACTAAAATCAATGCGCATACATTTTACTTAATGTACTTGTCCGAATCAATACAACGATATTTTCAGTGAAACTGACTTACAGCAGTGAAGAATCGGGCGACAATCGCACAACATAAACAACATAAGAATCGCACACTAATCCATTATCAGATGTCCGACCGTGTGAATTCAAGTCCTTATGGACATGTTATTTGGAGGTTCTAGGTTCTGTCAACTTTCAATAGTATGCGCGCAAAACGGCATTCCAATTTTGGCACTTAAAATCGATTAATCTGTCTTTGCAGCCTTAGTAGGATTGCAATAATTTTGTTCTGTTACAGAAGTGTGTTTCATTAGCATTATTATTACACTTTTCTTTAAAATGTATGAAATCGAACCAAATGCCGATAAACGTTTAAAATTATCTTGTTAAAAACTTCAAATTAGGTATACATACAGTAGGATAAGTTTCTCAGCGTTGGGTGGTACAAGTATGTAATTGCCTGAAGATATTAGGAATGAAAAGTTTCACCTTATTTGTTACCCTATCACAGCCAAGCCTTTTCTACATTCTACATTGTGAGGTTTTTACCTTGCATACGCACGGTTTTTCCCACTTTCGTTTTCATAAATCGGAAAAGTAAAGTAATGGGGTAGAAATGTCAGGTACCACGGGGATGCTCAATGATGGTTACAAAGATATCTGGTGAGTGCGGCGACAGTGCAGTAATGGATTCGTCAAAAAAGTTGATTCTGAAACTGCGTAGCGGGGATTCTGGCTTTCTTCGTTGCAAAAATAGATAAGCCGCCATTTGATTCAGAATGTGTGATATCTGAATTCTGTCATCTCATAATCCCCGGTGTTCCTTTTAGATAAGGGTATGATTGGCAGTGACTTATGTATCACCCAAGCTCAACATAGGGCTAACTAAATACCGTCAAGTGCGCGTGGAATATAAGGGAATCAATGGACACACGCACTTAGTATTAATGAGTTTCTGAACAACTACGATAATAAGATAAGGAACAGGCCAACTCGTGGCTTTCATTCATTAATTACTGTACATCCGGCGACCCTCGTCATATACATTCATACTGATTCTTTACAACATAATTAGATCTCAAAATTAGTTCTTTGATTTAATTTTTGCTGTATACAAATTACGCCAAAATTAACCACATTATTCTACCATACAACTTCTGAGAAAATGAAAGATCAAAAGAAAATTAGTCTACTTAGCTATATTAGGGATTTTCATCCATCCTGTGTCGTGTCGTGTGTCGAGAATTTCTTTTGTAGATATTACTAGGTACTTCAAAAGACCAGCCATGGATGTCTTACATAAAGCTCAATAGGTTGTAACTAATTCCAAGGTTGTATTTAACGATTTCTGACCTCACTCTTCATTTTAGTGGTTTATTGATGTTGGCGTTTAGTAATATAATGAATATGAACTGGCACCGAATGAGTAGTGACAAAGTCCTATGTTTAAATTAATAAATACATTTGAACCGCAAAATGAACTTTATCTACCATTGGATTGAGGCTTTGACCAGCTTATTTTCAGTTTTATTTATCGCTCTAATTAACGTCTCAGAATTGCGCAAGTGTTTATTTGTCAGATTGGAATACGTATGTACATTATGTCCCTCTCATGTTTTAATTCATTCTAGAGTAATGTAAGTGAACTGCATGAGTCAGTAATCGGAAACATGTGCATAAATTAAGTACGAACTATTTCAAAATACCTTTACTCGAAATTAATTCGAACTGGCATTTCTGACTGCGAATAAGAAATCTCCATCCTTCGTGATAATTTTATATGAAGTTGTGACTTATTTAGTACGAATTATAATGTATATTAAATATTCACTCACGTCAATTCAAACTATTTAATCATGGGATTTTTCACAAATCTAAGTTTTAATTACGTGTCAGTGTGCGTGCAGAATTTCCGCAGCAAAATCAACACCTTGTAATGACTGACTACGCCTATTTTTAATGACTTACTCATTACTCAGACAGTAAGAGAGTTCATTAAATACATAATATTTGGACAGTAATACTAAACTAACAACTCTTTTTTCTGGTATTAATTTCATGTGGTGTTATAAGTGCGAATGTACTCGACACGACAGATTCAAAGAATTAAACACACCATCAGATATGGGGCCATGCGTATCATGCACGTATGGCGTTCATCCAAAACTTCTCTAATGCAAAAGTAGGAAGGGGAAGAAAGTGTTGCTCAGGATTCCCCGGCTCTGTGTTCAGTTTACCGGCCGACACAGACAAAGTAAGAAGAATTCGCAAAAATTTTGGATTAGCCAATTCACACATGTTGAATCATAACAAAATTTGGGTTCCGAACACCAGCTCAAAATATCTTTAAAAAATGTATAAACAAATACGCACATGCTAATTTTATAATAAGATTCTTCTACTTGAAAACTTCCAGGGTAGGTAATATAAAAGGTGATCGTTGATGTGGACTTATATGTGACACTAAAACTGTTGTAAGACTTGAACTTTTGAATCGAAATGAATCTAGTTGGCAAATCTCGATTTCCTTGCCGAAACATGGATGAACTATAAAAATCGAAAACATTTTTTTTGGGCAAGAAATATCATGGTCTACTAACGTAGCGGAAAATCCCAAATGCAAATCACATGGTTTATTATGCCCGAAATAATTACGAAAACATCAGCAAGCCAAAATTACCAAGTTTAGTATGAAGTGTGTGGCCAATACGCGAACGGTACCTGAGTGACAGTTATGAGAAACAATTTTGCCTAAAATTCTTTTGAAAATATTCGGCAGTTTGAACTTGGGTGAACAGAAGTTGAACAATTCGTAACAGTGACAGTAACATATCAATTTGACACCTTCATCAAATACTTTTAAAAGATTAACACAATTTGAACGATTTGCCCCAAAAGCGGTTCGGGTGACCAATTATATCTGGAACTGATTTCGGTTGTACTTTTGATACATTGTAAAGAGGATTTGACAATGACAGCAGTTATTGCGTGTCTTATTCCTTTTCTGTATCTGTCTGTGTTCATTTTCGTGAGAGTGAAATTGTAAGACAACTTAGGAAACTCCTTCGTGTTCAATTTACCAACCGCATTTGGGAGAAGCAGAGTAAAGGATTAACTTGAAGAAGTGTCCCCTTTCGAAGAAACAGAGATGGAATTATCTGTGTCTGCCTAGCACTGATTGAAAAGTACGGTTTTCACACACACTAAATTTTTAGCCAGAATTAGGAAGACAGAGAGGAAAAAGGAAAGAAAGAAAGTATAAGGATTAAGGTCGAGGAGATCAAAATCTGGTAATACTCGTGCACACGTTGATTTGACTACTCCGGAGAAGGTGAGACTTAATCCTTTACATAATATTTGAATGGAAGGTGAATCGAGTTGTGCACGTGAGATCAAATCCTGGGATTACCGGATTTATCTTGCAAAAAGCAAAAAACCTGGAATTACAGGTTTTTTGCGGTTAGAACGTGGAAGTAAGGTGCTCATGAGTTTTATCAATAAGTTCAGGCATGTAATTTCTCCTACTCAATTTTTGATTCTTCCATAGGGACTTAAGGAAGCCTCGAGTGATATCTCTTATTTAGCCGCATAGCTTATTAATTGAGCTTCTGACTTCAAAGAGTTAAGAAGCAATATTTGATTTATCTATTTCTGTGGTAGAAAATTAATGTTATATCTCAAAACAATTGGCGTGTTTCATTTGTACATACGAGTAGTATAAGATTAGTTTGGCCTGCACGTGTTTTTGATGCTGGTAATTGCTGAAATGTCTGCTTGATGTCGGAGTAGCCGGAATTTACAGGTATTTAATTGAAAGATACACAAGTTGTGAGTTGAAAAGGTAACTGTTTTTAAGAGAAAGGATGAGAACTTTTAACTAGACTAACATATTGATTTTATACGCCGTCTCGATTACATATTAGAAGTTGTCTATTTTTACATAGCCCAATAGTCTTGAAATAGTTTTCATAAAACAATCACTATGCAAATATTTTGTTTTCTTATTTTACTGGCATTGAGATAATTTGCTAATCCTAATATGTAGTTAGTCATTGGAATTCAGGATTTCTGGGGACCTCGATTTAATTCCCTCAACTACGGCAATGTGGAGCTCTTTCCTTACAAAATTCTAAATTCTTCTAACGGTTGCGTCCTGGAATTAATGGATGGATTCATTACTGAAATCTCGGAAATATAATTTTATTATTTTGTTTTAAACTTTGCTTACTTCAGAAGTTAACAGAAATCATAAAATTAGAAAATTGTACTAAATTAGTAAAAGTCCATGCAGAAATATTATTTTCTGTAAAATTTTGAACCTCTACCACACAGGTGGATGTGAGTCAATTAGTCATAAATTTAGTGATAGTCAAATATTCATAAATTACATATTCCAGAAATTTTCATTGAATTGTTTTATTCTATTTGTTTAATCAGACAACAGAAGGAATTCTTTTTTATAATGAACATTTATGTGTATATGTCTTTCCACGTATGAGAAAAAAATTTTGTTCCACATTTAAACCTAGGATCAAGCTACTTTCAGCCCTGGTCAACAATATGAGAAATTTGTTTACGAAAATAATTTTGGCCAAGGACCGAAAGTTTAATTCAGTCAAAACTTAACGCGCTGGACAAATAGTACTTCTTATTTGCCATCACCCCTTAGTACAGGCAGTAGTGTTGTCTTATTTCGGTACCCCTGAAGACTTTAGAGCTTTTAAGTTTTACATTCGAGTGGCTTTTATTGTCAAGTATATTACACCCGAATGTTTGATTTGTTAAATTGTGAATCCTGTCTTCTCGATGATAATTTAAAATCATCAGGTGTGTCATGTTTAATATGTATAATGTAGTAATCATTAATGAAGTCAAAATAATTTGACCATTTCCCTACTAGGTAGGGTCAAAGCCTCCACACAAATAAAAACCGATAGAATTGATCAGAAATTGAGTCTCCAAGGTCTCGAAGCCCATAGCCCATAGCAACACGAGAGAATTACGGAGAGAAAATAGGAATATGCATTGCGAGGATAGGTAGGATAGGGGTCAATCACTTAAGATGACATGACGACGAGACCTCATTTTTCGTTTATTTGTTCAAAATGGTGCCCGGGCACCAACTCTGAAAAAACCTTCGGATTCTAGTTTGTTTGAAGCTTTGACCCTACCTAGTAGGGAAATGGTCAAATTATCTTGAATGAAGTAATAGTATTATCAAAAATTACTTTCTTTTAATTCAGATAACTAATTTTATTAAAGTAATAACCCACTACTCCATTTGTAAGAAGATTATTCATGTCTCAGGGTCAGGCAGCATTACGTGTAAATGCATCAACGTTGTCTATGTTTGCAGAGGATTGGCAAAATATTTATAAACATTTAGTTTCGGCTCACTGCACCGACTTAAGTGAAGCAATCAAGCACCCCAATCCACCAGTTCCTTAAATAATACTCCTATACCGGAGTTTTCGTTTTCATGGCCTTCCTGCCTATAATGTCATCACCGTCACGTCTTTAACGCGGAGAGTGACTATCATTCAGTCAATCACTGGGCAAAAAGTCAACTCAGATCTTCTAATTAGATCTACTGATGCCATCACGTGATTTTACACAGAGGAAATGACGAAAGCAATGTAAAATTGGTTTAGAAAACATCTACATAGAATACATTCAGTAGCAGGCCATGTGCTGAACATTTCGTGCTCCAGTTTTTTCTGAACTGAAATCCGAAAGAAGTTAAAATTATCACAATTTCAGAACGAAATTGCCACATGGGAGAATTTTTGGTGAAATTCTAGTCTCACTTCAAGACGAAGCATAAGTTAATATGCCATAATTTTAGTTTCTAAATACTTCAAGATTTTTTTAAATGTAATTTTACTCGAAATACATCGGATTTTAGCATCCTCTCCGCCGCTTATGAACCACCTTACATATTCTATTGCCGCCTTCTGTTCTGCTTTTGATTAAAACATGAACAGAAATGTTCTTGAAGTTTGAGGTGCTAGAAAGATCGTGTCGACGCATCGGATACTCGAGTGAATAAAATGCAAACTTTGTAAAACAAGTTTCCATTTTTGTACAGCAGTTTGACTGTGCAGATTGCGGCGGCATGGCAGGATCGGAACCCGAAATCTTTGGAGTGACTGGTTCACTAAAGTTTTCAAAATGTTCCACAGACATGAACAAAGTCTGGCAGAAGGTGAAGAAGTGAAGGATTTATTCTTCATGATAGTTCGTCCCTGGCGAATTTTCGATACCAGGAAGCATCATACTTTATAACATTCGACTTTACACGGAACACCGACTTCGTGAACCAGAATTGCATATTGGTCCGTTTACCTTTACCGCCTCACGTTTTATGTTCGGGTTACATTCCAAGCCTCAAGCCAAAAAGTAGTAACTTTGCTTCTAAGTTCTAATAGCAGTGTCGGTTTATGAAGAAAGGCATTCTTGGGAGGGGTTCGGTCATATTAGAGTTTAATAAAAATAAAATACTCTCATTAATTGACATTCACCAGGTGTTCTGAAATATTCGAATGCTTCTAGAAAATGAGTTAGCTTTCCTTTCAGGAAAGCGTGTATTTGACTCAATAGCAGGGAAAAATTACGGTGGAGAGAAATTTCTTTCAAGCAGCCACCGAACATTGTTTTCCCGAAAGATCAATTCTGCTGCAGCATATCCTCACTTTGTTTAACTAAAAATAAATTACACTTTCTCCCTCTACTAAACCGTAATCGTGTGTCAGATGGTCGAACCATTTTGTGGAATTCAAAAACGAAAATTCTTATTTCAAAACTTGAACAGTAATTCCCGTCACTTTTGAAGTTAATTATAGTTGAGTTATGAAAACATAATGAGATAAGTCCATGTTATTCTTTAAATATGTTTCTAGTTACATCTACATGAGAAGAAAATTAGAGTTCTATTTTTAAAAGGCTAATTTGTTACTTGAGAAGTCAAACAAGTAGGAGACTTCATTAACCTTGAGTAAACATAAAATATAGATTTTTTTCAACTCCACAAGGTGGTTCACAACTATCCCAACCTTTCAACCTCCAAGAGTATATAAAATAGAGATTGTGTGACACAATCTCTATTTGATATACTCTTATTATATCTTCAAAAAAAAGAATTTGCTCGTCCCACCTTGGGAAAGAAAGTCAATTTCCTTAGAATGTAGAATTTTAAGGTTCATAACCTTTTGACCTATGTCTGCTAGTCAATATTGGAAAAGCGAAGTAAGCATTTTGCAGATTTTCAGGTGTAAATCTACAATGAGATATTCAAGATGATACACGTGCACAGGTCACTCATAACTTTCCTGGTATGTGTTATTTCCAATTTACTTGTCATTCTGATCACCACGCAAATAATTCAATTACACAACGAATAATGACTTCGAATCTATTCAATTACCTCTAACATCAGGGCGGGTAGAGTGGAACAAACGAATTGTTATTGTACCATCCTACAAACTGTCAATTACCTCAGTGTATTTTTATTTCAATCCATTAAACGAAAAAGTCACTGGTAACACCCGGTAAATTGTAACTGGTTGAAAGTTAGTTGGAAAACACCCTCTGAGTCCAGGTTTCTTTCACCCATCCGTATGGGATTTTGTGTATTTTGGAAATGCCGATCTATCAATATGGGGTTCAATATTTTTGTCCATAATGGACGAACTTCGGGTTTAGTCTACTAGATAAGCAAGGTCATCTGTGTAGCCAATTAGGCAGTGCACCGATGATTCTAATTAAATTGGTTGAATCAAATTCACACAGATACCAGGTTACATAGATAAATAATTACGAACACATCTATCGAACTAGGCAACCGGTGAAACCAGGCGCTCTGATGTGATACAGCTGTCTGATTATATCAAATTGAATCGGCTTAAAGTTCTGTAATTCGCTGCTGATGAAGAGCAAAGTCTAGGTGTACTTACGTGCACCAGTGCTACTGATATTTGTAGCAGACCGGGATTGCTTCATCAGTGACAATTCTCTGAACTGCCTCTCAGGTTATGCTAAATATGTCAACAGAATCTCTTGAATTTAATTAAATCTTCGCTCTGAAAGCACCAAGACTTCAGTATTGTTTTACAGGGTTTTATTAGAATTCATATGCGTAGAATTTTCGTCTCAGCCATTTATATTCCTACGGGATGCACACCTTCACGACCTAATAGACTTGTAAATAGACCGCCTTCTGCCGGCCTGAAATAATTTTGAAGTTGGCCTAGATTTTTTGTCCGAATCCACCCCGACATTAAAATTCATGTTTTCTATTTCATCTGTAAGTTCTGACCCGACCTAAGCCCATGAATATCTCAGCTGACCCGATTCAAATTAATCAAGAATGAAGAAGTTCCGAATTTTCTAAACCTGACTAATTATGGGTTTCGGAACTTTGCTTTGGATTGTATCCACAGATTCGCTTACTAAATTATACTTATTACTTCGTGTACTGTCAGCCTTCATTAAGACCTGGCCTTACGACTAGAATTTAGCTCGTTTTTACTTGAAATAGACGTACAGTAAGTAATTTGCACTTATGAATCTTTGTTTGCGTTGGAGCTTGTTAGGTAGAGTAAACTTTAGTTGAATGTACGCATTCATCTCTGACTAGTACTGACCGGGCGCTCAGATTATTTTCGGCTCGAACTCCATTGTCATGTTTAGAAGTTTCGAACCACAAGTTTCATTTTTATTGTCGCTTGTATGAATACATTAACTAACTGCTACACTATCTAGCACATTTAGATTGGTGTCGAACTTTCAGTTCGGTTTCTTTTCAATTTGAATCCTGAAGGTTTCTCAATCCTGTAAAATTATTTTCCAGTTTTCATTATGAATAATTGAATGGTGTTGTTGCGTACGTTTCAATACAAATTCACTTTTTCTAAAATATTTCTTCACATTGGGTTTATATTTTCTGGAAGCCATTCAAAAATGAAATGTAAAGGAATTAATTGTGCCCTTAGGGTATTCTGTGTAAATTGGTCGAGCTATTTCGTCTACAAAGAAAATCAACACAATGATTCCTCGTGCGTTCCTTCACGTTCAATGGTCCCATTACAAACATAGTTATGTTAACAAATAAATCACACACACACAATGCCCTATGGTAAGTTTTCTCAAGTCAGTTGCAGTTGTAAAATATATAAATATAATACTCATGGTCACGCCCAGGATTTTCATGAGTCTGTAGTTCAGCATCTGCTGATCTTGAAATTTGAAATTTAGAATTTCATTATCATTTAGCTGCTCGAATTCGGCACAATATTTAGAAGTCTTAGTTTTGTCTTTGTCTGGTGAAGCCTGGTAAGGCAGTTTCGAACTGTTTCTCAATTTTCTTTCTCGAACTAACTTCAAGATTGAACTAAACGACAGTAATATTAACGTAATAGATAAACTAGAACATATCATTCTCCCATTCTGTTAAACTTTTGTAATCCAAACTTTCAAAGTTTAGGAAAGCTGAGACTTCTGATGATTAATTTTTCCAAGACAGAGACAAAGTATTACAAACCAAACAAGTATTTGTTTATGCCAGGACAGAACACTATACCGAATACTTGTTACGTTTAGGCAGTGTTTTCAGACAAAGCAAATTTTTGTTCTGTTCAAGCCACAACTTTTAAATCTCTGGTTTAATAACCTACTCATTTGTCAGTCAGTTGTAGAGTTAGTAGTGCAGGAGGCTAGAATTCGATCCTTCGGGTACTTGAGTTTCTTCTCACCGCTGGGAATATGTTCATTACGCCGAAAAAATAATTTTCCTTTTCTAAGAAAAATATTGGACAATGTTTGACTACCTGAGTGTGTAATATTACGAGTTACGTTGCTGTTAAAATTTAATTTATCTAACAAAATTCCGCGGATTTTGTCATGTTGAACCAAGACAAAGCTGCAAATTAACACCAAAATTACGAATAGCATTTCACCTTCCACTACGGTTTTCAACCTTTCATATGAAGGGTTCATTTTTCATTGCATTCAATCTCATGAGGATATTTTCATTTAAAACAAGTGAAAAGAAAGTAAGGAATGAAATTACGGGATCTGGTAGTCTCCCCTGAGAGTCAGACTCAGAATCGGACATTCTATTCCAATTTAAGCCAAGTCATAAAATCCATATTACAAGTGGTAGAATTATTCATTGGAGATGAAATTGAGTAGTGGACGTGTGACTATTATAAAATAAAACCCTACCTTGAATTACATTGGCATTTTGATATCATATGGTCGAAAATCCAAATCCAATCCAATCTTCCAATCCAACTAGGACTGTCGGCCGGCCTCGAGTTTGTAAATTAGCATCATTCATTCCTCTCCTCAGAGTTGCCCTTCTGTTTCTATTCTTGAAGAAAACTTTAACAAAACTTCTGTGCAGGGAATGGAATAGAATTTGAGATTACAAGTAGCCAAGTTCCACGAGCAGAACAGAATTACAATGAGACGGAGTTAATATCAAAGTAAAGTGAGAAGGAGTGTCAGTCGCCACACCCGTGTACAGATGAAATAATGGGAGAGAATAGTTGAGAAGAGAAAGTCTATGTCTGAGTTCAAATTGACTCAAGAAATCCGGTTTGAAATACATGGGTTTACACAGACCACAAAAACGTAAAGTTTATATCCTTTCATTCCCAGAAAAGGATGGTAATTAAAAAAGTTCTGCTAATTTGTTGACGGGTAACGGACGGAAAATTTCTTATTAGCATCATTCAATTCCAAACTCGTAAAGGTATGTCATGCACATTTAAAGAGAATTATTTTATTTTGTTAGAATTCACCAAAGGTTTCTTAGAGATATTTCTTCACACTTTTGTTTGAATTTTCACACTTTCGTAGCAGTTTTTGTGTGTTTCGTAACATCAATTAAGTAATTTCAACACAGACGGAAACACTGGAGAGTGTAAAAACATTTCTTTAGGTAACAGAAAAATGTTAATTGACATTCAGCAGGTCAAAAGCCGCGTATTTCTACGGTAGAGTTTGTCTTGCTTTCCATTTGGACTTTCCCTAATCGCACAGGAAAAATCGACAGAGAAAAAGAAAGTTAAATCAACTGCCGCAGGCATTACATTCTCAGTCCAACCCCACACAGAGCGAAATGAAAAGGAGCTGCCTGTACGACTATGCTATGGCATACTGCGACAAGGAACTTTTAAATGGGAGAAGACGTGTCAAGTTTTCTACGTAAAAAAGTGCTTGAAAACCTCAATTTGACAGGATGAAGTGGCCGTAACACAATCAGGAAAATCGTGTGTAGATTGATGGCGTAATTTACCAGTTCTTAAAACTACTTCTGAGTGTTTTGGTTACGACACGGCTGCTGTTTTTGACGGATCACTTCAGGACTCACTCTTACTGTTCTCTAATAATAGTGAGTGAGTAAGGGATATGAGAGAGTGACTGATTTAAACACTTCATTCCATTGTTTCATCGTATCATCAAAAACTTTTGTTTTCAAGAGTGATCAAGTTTCGCCCATATACAGGATCATATAACAGAATTCTATAGCTACTACCATTATAACCGCAACCTACCACATTTTCGATCGATCAGCTCAGATATATTTTCAAAAAACATTGTGGTTATTGGTACTGTTACTACATAGATGCGCGAACCACGGTTGAATTGGAGGGTCGAAGTACTTGGTCCTCCCGGTCGGGTGGTCGCAGGTTCAGGTTTCATTGTATTCAAGAACATGAAGCCCGAATTGGTGTGGTGTTTCCGATGAAAGTGAATTGAGTTCATCCGATTATTATCACTTCCAGGGCTCGACTTGTTATGTTAGGGATGGATGAAAGGATTGGTGCCAATCCTGTTATTCAAAATAATGATTTCATCCTTATGAGTGCAGTGTCGTTACCATTACAATTCGCAAACCTTGCAAACTTCACGACCATGCCACACTTTGGACGAATACAGATAATACCATTAAACTTGACTTTTTTTATGCTCCAGGCTCGTCTTATGACTATGACTTGACTTTCACTGGCAACACGTGTATTCACATTTACGCTTTCACTTTCTGGAAAGAATCAAAATCCTCCCCTTCTTCTTTATGAGTTTCATTGCGGTCGGTTCTTCGTTCCTAGGGTTTATGACCTTTTTAGTTGTTTGGAGATTTTAAGGTTTTGTACTGTCGTAAGGGCCGAACTGGGATATTTTTTCCTTGTTTTTACGTTTTATTACATGTTTTCGCAGTTTATATTAGAACCACTCAGCGAGCTTTAATCTGATGTAGCGCATCGGAATAACCGTGTGTAGACCGTTGTGGGTGTGTTCTTCAAGGAAATTTCGGATTTATTTTTGTCATAAATTTTACGATGCGATTTTCATATTCTTGTAAAAATATAAAACCACGTATCATCGTGGTCGTAGTTTGTGCTCGTAATTAAATTTTGAGGAATGTCATTCCTAGATTCTATTTGTCAATTCTCACTATCTAATTAATAATTATTATAGGGCGATTCTGGTTTAAGATGGCAGGCATCAGGTTCGGTTGCTTGTACCAAATTATATGTGAGGTTCTAGTGTTCAGTGTTGGTTCATTTGTAATTCAATTATAGAAAATACTCAATTGATGACACATGCGGAGAAGAGATGCGTAAAGAGTCAGAGTCAGTAGGGGTTTGACAGGTTCAGGTGATTTAGCTGAGTTATCTCAACTTGATTAGTTCTTCTGGAGCTCAAAACAAAACACTTTAAATCCCATGCTATACAATCGACTTCTGGTTCTGTTTTCAACTCAAAGGGAATATGATTTGACAGAAAACTCGTAAAAGTAAATATACGGTTATGTCAGCTTTCCCCCTTCTGAGTGACTCGTTTTCTCCAGTCCGATCCTTCCTGATGTTTTCTGTCATAAAGTCACCATAAGCAATGTAGAAACAATTTACAGCGACACAATACAATACGCAACAGTCGGCCCAGGATCTCTTTGAGTCTACCTTTCCGTTTTTACGAATTTGCACCGAAATTCTGATATGTTGAAGCCAATCTGAAAATGCTTACGGAGTAGAACAGATATACGTAAAATAAGTCGTAGCAAACAC
The DNA here is from genome assembly GCA_034694305.1 of Protaphorura glebata. Lineage (NCBI taxonomy): Eukaryota > Metazoa > Arthropoda > Collembola > Poduromorpha > Onychiuridae > Protaphorura > Protaphorura glebata. The sequence goes on along the minus strand of JAQFYE010001166.1, from coordinate 2,905 downwards.
TTGCCACGCTAGCGGCAAGTAACTTTTGTTGATAGGCAAAGCCATACGGAATGGGATATATTTTTCTCGCCTCCAGAAATTGAGAACCGGTAAAAGCTGTGTAAAAATTTCCCATGAGAGAGTGTGGTCGCGTTTCTCATCATCGAATTTTTTTTCCTTCGGTTTAATACGTTGAAAATTGATAACATCCTTGTCGCCGTCGTATTCGTTCATCGTCATCATTTTCTTCTGCTCTGTTGGAACGCCAACAGACGAGAACCAAACTCCCAAGCGCTAGTCCATTTGTCATATGTATGTGTCGCCAAGTATACCATTCCTTTGAACAAAAACTCGGAGATATCATTCCATAAAATGTATGTATGAATTAATCAAAATTCTATTGGAGTCCAATTCACATTCCTTTGGACGGAATTCTAACCCTTTAAACACGATTTGGAATGCAGGACAGTGTGTTGGATTGCAATTAGAGTCGAGTGATAAAAATATAATATAAAACGGTGATTGCCTTGGCTCCATTGCACTCGACAATTCCTGTGAGAAAGACCGCCTACGAATAAATATTTCCTAGGTAGTCTTGTGTAAGGTTAAGTAACCTTAGTCTTGTGTTGACACTTACAACAAAGTCGGTTCGTAAGGTAAACGTAAAATTTGTCAGGAGGAGGTTCTGAGAAAAGTAATTAACTAAAAATTCATTCATTATGCACAATATAACCCTTGCAGCGGAGTCAGAATTCCCCTTTGCTTTTGAATATGTTATTACTTAGCGTACAGGTCCAGGAATTAAAATATCTGGAGGCTCTGGTGAGAAAATTAGCAGATATTAAAGAAAGGCACATTCATGCCTCAGATTCTCCCAGTCGGCTCAAGTTTTGGACAGCAGTTTATGTAAATGAGTGCGGCAAATAATGCATGTGGAGTACGAGAGTGGAGCAGAAAGATTAAATTAGTGGCTACTTAATTGCATTATGATTTACAGACTGAGGCAAGTAGAAACATCTGACTTTATTGCCCGATTCTCCGTCCGTTCATCGCGGTGGGTAATTTTTTATTAATTGACACACTGCTGCAGTTGCCACCACTGTAAAAAGTCAACAAAAGAAATCAAATATTACATAATTTTTTTTTTGAAAATTACGCTCACTCTGTATTGTATCTACATATGCATTTAGGCAAACTCAAAAACAATTTAGTCCTTCGAAATTTTGCTTATGATGGACTTTGAGCTGAGCATTGCGTTTTGTGAAGGAAGCAGCAGAAAGAAGGCTGGTAATAATTATCCCTTGGAGAAAATACACCAGGAGGTATCCATGAAATGGTAGTTCTGACTATGGACTTCCTTTAATTCTAAATTAGGGTCTAAATGAACCCTAATCCTATTTGTTTTGTTGAAACGGTTCGTGGGGCTTGTGTAAATATTTGTGGTTTGTGGGAGGTTGAGCTGAGGCACGTAAAGAAAATAAAACGTTGGAAATCAGAAACCTTTCACATGTTTTCACTTTCTCTTTTCTTTTCGCTGCCAACAGTTCGTATGGGTAAAGATGAGAATGCCAAATTTTCATTCCTGGGTATTTATTTCGCTTGAAGTAAAAGAACAAAAACGGAACATTCAACCCGGAAATAGTTCTGAATATGAATCCCAACTCGCAAAGGCTAAATATTTCTGCTTTTGAATGTATAATGTAGAAAATGTATTCATAAGTTTTCTCAACCAACCAAGCAAATGCGAATTGTTTGTTATAATTCTCTTTAATCCCTTCTGAAATTCAAATTCTTATGTGAATGTAAAACATTGAACTGTGCACTAATCAAGTACGCTTGACTTGGAATCCAGTAATGGAAGTGCTAGTACGTTCGAAATTAGTTCTATGGAATAAGCTAACATTCCTTCGGTATCAATTTTATAGCCCGACTCTAAAATTACTTCGTTTAATTAGATGACTGAACAACGAGTGAAAAAAACTAGTCCCGTTTAATTAACGCACTTAACAATTTTGTTCAGTCATTCATCAGTCTTGAAATCTTTCGACTGTGACGATGAAACACGTCTGTCTGTAAAACTCGTATGCCAGGATCTGCAAACAATAATTGGCACTTCCTTGATTTATGACTACGAGGTACAGGGTGGATCTTTGCCTTTCGCCCCAAGGATTCAAAAGGTGCAAGGTGTAGTAATAAAAAATTGTTAGGATATACATTTTAGAGGGATTATGTGCAATATATAACTTTGACAGTTCGACTAGTTTGTAGAGACGATCGAGGAAGTCCAGACATAAATACAAGTTTTGATTGAAAGTTTTTGCCTCATATTTCATTACGAACTTGTCGTGTGTCGCTCACTGGAAGCTTTTCCAGAAAGTTTTTCGGTGAGAAACCAAATACGAATGTCCATATTTATGATTGATATTTTGAATTCTGGTGGAAGCACGTGTTGCATGTTTCTAGTGAGAACTGAGAGGCAGAAGTTTCTACTTCCATGTATGTCTTGCCAAAACCTACGCTGATTTTGTACTTTGTCGGTTTACATCAGACAACGAAATATTTATATAAATTTAAATCAAATTATAAAAGCAGAGCGGGACACATCAACTAGTGCATTTCATTTTATTTCCATGAAGTTTCAGTTGTCACTGAGGTTGGACCTGGTGCTAAATTACGTTATTCTCACTTCCCCGCCGCAAACTCTGGATTAGTTGGACCTCATGAGCTGCGAAACCGGATTTTCGTAGCCTTTCGTCGCAGGATAGTAGTATGCATGAAGAGTCACCACTGCCATTAAGCTCCTCCCCTTTCCTGAAAAACCCGCCAATCAGGGATGAGGCCACGCCTCCTTTTTTCAAAACCCGCCAATCAGCGATCAGACCACGCCTCCATGATGAAAAAATAAAACGAAATGATGAAAAATAAA
>JAQFYE010001165.1:0-25092 GCA_034694305.1 Protaphorura glebata | reverse complement strand
GGTGTATCACAGATATGTTGCAAATGACTAGAGGGTGTATCACAGATATGTTGCAAATGACTAGAGGGTGTATCACAGATATGTTGCAAATGACTTAGTGGTGGCTTTGTCATTAAAGAGGATACAGTACACTCGCCCAGCAGAATGCTGCATACGGTCAAACTGGGCCTGGAAGCTTTTGGTGTAGAGATTCTTCTTGCAAGTTGACGAAATTGATGAGTGCTTCTGCGGTGGTGAATTATGGATGCCAGCCACCATTTCACGCAACTAAGCGATTCACATGCGCGACTCAAAATGTCATCTACATGGTACATTGCATCATTGCAATGTATGTGTGAATGACGGGACTTATGCAAATCACGTTGGGGAAACAGAAAATATTCATTCAAGATTTCAAGGTCACTTTGATCCAGACAAAACTCATGGGACTTCTCAATTCCAAATGTATACCCCTGATCAAATAAAAGCATTCATCTCTTCTGTCCCGGGACAAGACCCGGGACAGTTTCGCCGTGACACACATATACATTTCGGTGATCGGAGATCCACGGACCTTTCCGTGGACTTGTCAGGATACGAACATCCGGGGATCGGCAGAAATGCAGCTGGAATAACGATTATTCAGAAATGGGAACAAGGTGCGGATGTGCGGAACCACAATGGAAGAATAATTTAAAATCACAAATATACTTAGGCAATGGACGGGGTGGTTTGAACAAATTTAGTGCTTGTTAGTCATGTTCGTTACTTCTTTGATTTTATAACTTCATGTTACCATTTTACCTAACTTTCATAATAAACGTTACAACAATTGACTCACCCAAGAAACTAATTGCGTTGTCCCACGAACTTGGGTTTCCATTGTTAAGAATCAAAGATCCTGCCTCAGCGTACTGCAAAATAAATTAAAAAAAATTAGTCTAACGTTTCTTATTTCTCAAAAAAATTTGCGCTAAGGTGTACTTACGTCAAAATTAGTCCATTGAGTGAATAGGTAGCTGTACTTTGAATTCAACTCAATATTTCGGAACGCAGCAAATGGAGTGTTGACTTTGTAGCTGTACTCTAAAGTTTTTTTAGGTGACCAAATGTCAAACGAAGTTTCAAGTGCAAGATCGGCAGCCTTCGCTCCGCGTTTCCCTGAAGCCGCCAGTTTAAAGCGCCCTGTTTGTATTTCTGAAGTGTGATCAAATCTGATGGGTTGTGAGATGGCACTCCCGCTTACATCCAACTTTAAATTGAAATTGAACAAAAAATTAACCAATATGACTCAGATTTCTCTATTCAATATTTTGGAGCGAAATATTACCTTTCCAGAAATTGAACGTTTGTTTGTCAACGCTGAATTCAACTCAGCCTGGAAATTCAAATTTTCCTTGTAATCAATCTTCAAATCGGACGATAATTCGAATATGAGACTTGTGAAATCAATATTTGCGGCACGGTTTGTTAATTTTAACTCAAAATGTGGGTGACTTGGAAGATCGAGCTTGATCGCAAGATCCGATGCCTTTGTCTTGTCTCGATTTTCATTCACATTGGTGAAACCAAACGCATAAGAGGTCGATCTTGCATCTTGAAATTTAATATCCAGAACATTTTCACCGTTGAAGTAGTCATTGGCCAATTTTCCATTGAAAACGAGTTGACTTGATCTTCCCTGAATTATGAAATTGTGCCTGGATACGGAAACAAAAATTACAAATACCCAACATGTTCTCTAAATTATTTGTATCGTGTAACTTATAAGAAATATGAGACCTACTCAGTCAGTGAAATGAACGAAATACTTACGTAGTTTGGAATCCCAAGTGCGTATTTGGAAAGGAAATGGTATTTTTGATGTTTGCAGTTTTGCTTTGATCTCTTGTGGCATCCCATTTCAAATCCGTATTAAAGTTATACTGTTGACCCTGTCTCCTTAGGTCCGAAGCCACTGTAATCTGTCGTCCAGTTGGCAACCAATTAATGTCTACGTTCAAATTACTTATGCCTCTATCTTGTTTTCCAACAAGATTAGCATCCAAATAATTGAAGACAAATGCCTTTGACGAGATTGTGGATGGCTTATTTCCAAGAGCAGTTCTAAACTCTGTCCCTAAATTTAAAATTTCACCACTAGGTTGACCCAATTTCAGACTTGCCACATAGAAGTCCGCTTGACCATTCACCTTTGAGTTGAACCTTTACAGAAAAATAAATACATAGTTGTACGTACAAATTAACACACAACGACTCAACTGGTTTGATTTAAGGCTTACAGGAATGGCTCCGTGAAAGCCGATGAGGATAAGTTGAAAGCAAGTTGACTCAATATATCACTCTTTCTAAATCTGAGCGTTAGATCTGTATCCGAATTAATATTAAATGGAGATTGACCTTCTCTCTCACTCGTAAATGACGATTTGTATGTCCATTGTTCGGGACTTAATTTCTTTGCAATCTCGCTGAATTTCACTTGAATGCCAGGGAAGTTTAGCTAAAAAAACAAGTCACACATCCAGTCGAAATTAAAAATCGGCAGCTCAACACAGATGTAGCTGTAACAGTGTAAGCTGAAATTCTTGACCGCAATAAAAGAAATTAACTAATTAACTAACATATGGTAAAATAAAACAACAGTCCTCACCGAGCCAATAAGGTCGTAAGTACTCAAATCATCGCCGGTTGCGTCATACTTGACGACTGCGTTGGATGACCTTCCTGATCGCAGTTGGAAATTAGCAGATTGTACAGGACCATTCTTCGCGTCCGCCTTCAAGTAGAAATCCACACTCCTTTTTGGGTACTTAACTTCATTTCGAAAACAAATATAAAATTTCTTTTTTTGTTCCCAGCATGAATATTTAGTCAATATTTCACGTGTAACATACTTTCAAGCAGATTCTCGATGTCAAATAGTTTACTGGATTCCCAACTGTATTTTGAGGACTGCGATAGGGTAAGTCGAGTTCCTACGTCCGATCCGCGGTGAACGACCATGTTGTTTTCAAATCCCGTCGGTGAGCGAGCACTTTCGTACCGAATATCAAAGTTGAGAAACTCCCGACGAGTAGAAGAAACTTTAAGGTCGAATATTTTGGACCTTGTGGTTGGTTCGCTGTACTCTCCGCTCAACGTTAAATCATGTTCAGCAGCTTCGCCGTACTTCGCATTCAAATTCAATACATTTCCATTTTCTTTTAAACCGAAGGTTCCATCCAATAACAATTTTCCTATTGCATCATTCGCAAATTCAATGGAGGTAAGGGCAAAGTCAGCATTCCGCGAATCCTTTCGATCAATCTTAATTGAACCTAAACACAAATAATCAAAACATATTCAAGTTGTTCGACCACAATATTAAGTCGAGAAGTTGCGCGAAGAATTTCAAAATTTATCGTGACTGAAACTTTGTAGAGAGAAATATAGAAAACTCCAATTGTGAATGCCTATTAAAATGACATATTATCGGCAAAATTTCCAACCAACCACTTATTTTTCCATTTTGCGCTTTCAACATTCCATTAGCTCGAAGATCGATATCCATCGTTTTCCCAAATACTCGTGTTATTTTTCCTTCCAGAAGATTGACGGAGGGTCCCATAAAACTGTAGGAAATTATGGGCTCATAGGTCACCCCAATGTCGCCATTCAATTGATGATTCAATTTTGCGATTCCAGAAATTACCATTTCGTCAGCCTTGGCGGTCAGCTCCATTCCCTGAACCAATGCTTCGTTCCAACGTTGGTCTGTTCCAAACAGAAATATAAATATATTTCGTACTTGGTTGAAGACTGTTCGACCAGAGTCGAAAATATTTTTATATTGAAATTAACTTACAGTCAATTCGAACTTTGCTCCAGGGAGAAGAAATGTCGAGTTCAAGTTTTGGAGACTGGCCTCGAACAATGCGTCCGTCCGCTGTAATCTTTCTGTTTGTTTTAGACCCCGGGCTATCCATTACAATTGAAATGCTTCTCTCTGGACCACCTTGGGAAACAAAATCGTGTTTAGTACACCGCAGTGCTCCTCAAGAATTAGCAAACTTAAGAAATACATATAAAAGTTTTCAGTAGCATGGAAATCTAAATACAATACATTTCCATACTAACTTTGGAAATATTCAAATATTGGAAATGAATTGAAGTCCACTACCACACTTTATTACAAATCAGATAAATCTTCCGAGATTGCTGAAACCAGATCCTTACTTTCACTCCCAGTATCAATTTTCAGATAATATCCTTCCATAGCGGAATCCACCTTTTTCATCGATAAAGCCACCACTGTATCGCCTGTCAGTGGAAACAATGGAGCAGAGTCCGCAGAGAGAGTTGGAATTCTGACTTGGGCACAGAACTTGAGACCAGTGACTGCGGAAAGGGCTTCTGTGCACTGATTTTCAATCACGGTTCTGGATGGAAAAAGTGATAATTTAAAATGACATGAAATGAAAAGAAACCTGTGAGACGACATTAAATCTAAATGTACAGAAAAACCTGTCCGTGTTCTATACCGAGTTAGGCGATATGCGACACCTTCGAGGCCGAACTCGGTTACCTGGGACAGTACTAGTAGTAGTATTTTACAGTACTGTAAAATCGAAAAATGTTTGCGCAAAGTATTCCTTACCTTGCCTCGAGCTTAGACTTCAATGGGGATTTGATGACCAATTCACCACCTGTCTGACTAATCCAGAAAAGCTCCGTATTCAAGTCCACGAGTTGAATCTTTTCTTCCGGAATATTAAAAGTAAATTCGAATTTAGTAGCTTGTCGTGAAATGGCGACATCAATTCCGGACGAAGTATGGATTTTTCCTTCCAATTGAAGCCCAGATTCGATAGGTCCAGCCCCTACACTCATTTTTGCCCTAATGATAGTAGCTGCACTCGGAAGAACTCTAGATTTGACCTCTGTCCCAATTGTTCCTCGGCCACCCAGAAGAGCTACGACGTCTAATTTTCCTTGTAGTTGGAGTGAAAGAACGGAAGTTCCTTCAAATTGTAGATTCAGAGGAAACCCGGAAATGGTTGGTAAGACAAGTTCATCATTCATGAAAGTGATTGGCTCTGTTACTTCTACACTATGATCTTTGGCCCCTTCAAGAACTTTGTCTAGGATGTCCAGGAATGATTTTGACAGAGACTGTCGGGATATTTCTTCTTGGGTGAAGGATTCTGAGAAGACAGCTTGTCCTAATGAACGGACATATATATCACCAAAACCCCCGGATCCACTGTAACGCGTTTTGATAGCTCCCGAAACCTCATTATGAATAGAGTCAATGTCATTTAAATCAAGTCCACTAGTATCTCGTCGGAATCTGGATGCAACATCAGACTGGAGACTTGAAAAACGAGTTTGTAGTTCCTTGACCACTTCGGTCTGTGGGTTTTTACTGAAGAGTCCATTGGGTCCAAAATATGTTTCGAAAAGTTTTTCAAAATTTTCCAAATATAGTCCATACTGTAAAACAGAAATAAAAGGTTAATAGTTATTACGAATTCCAATTTTAATAGTGAACAGTTAAGTTATACCTCAAAAAGTTGATAAGACCTTCCAAACACGTCCACAGTTATGTTTCCTGTGGTCGTTCTTGGAATGTATGAATCTTTTGCAAAAATAAAACTTCCTTCACCAGAAAATCCAACGTTCTTCTCTGTACTGAATGCGGAGAGTTCATAATTTCTAGAGAAAATTCTCGGGTCTGAAGGGAATGATTTTGTGATACGAATTTGCTTGAATATAGCCTGAATTCCACGTTTTCCAGGACTTGAGCTTGACAAAATATTCGCAATGTGGGAAGTAATAAAGGCTCCGACTGTAATTTGAAATGAATAAAACGGTAAGATTCCTTCATTAAACGGAGGTCAGTTGCCAATGTTAATTCATACTGACCTTGGTTGGAATCCTCCTCGTTCAAAATCTTTTGTAATGTATCGACATCATCTTGCTCGAAACACCGGACACTGGACAGGTACGCATGGATCCGGACTTCAGAGGGAAGTTCTTTATTCCTGAAAATACTATATGACTTTGATTTCAAATCCTTCTGACAAGGATCTCCTCTGAAAGAATCAAAGGCTCGTATTTTCATTCTGTTAGACACGGTTGGAGATTCTAAACACGTCGATATCGCTCGAACGGCTTCTATCGGCAAAGCATCTAAATTTCCTAGGGCCTGTAGGGCGGTGACAGCATTCTTTGTGCGGACTGAGTCAACAGATTCGGTGGCGCAGTTATCGCCAGCAATTTTAGCAATGCTTTCAGCGAGCAAAGAATACTCAGAGTTGGAAGCACATTCAGGATTTGTAGTTTTGCAATATTGATGAGCCAATCCGGAGGCGGCAAGTAGATTATTGTTGTTAATATCGGGGTTAGCCAATAATGTTCTGAATGCTGTGAGGGCGGGTTCTTGAGGACGGGCAATGAAACTACTGACCAGGACAAATAGTTGTTGAGTGTGTATGGGCAATTTTCCTTCGCCAACTAGTTTAGTGAGTAGAACCACTGAACCAGTTGAAGCAGTTACGAGGGCGGCGTCAATGAAAAGTTTTTCCAATTTTTCTTTTCCAACGGGGTTGGAGCATAATGTACCATCTTGAATTTTGCTGTAAAGGGTAGAGAATTCATCGGAGTGACCTGAGCGAAGAGAATTCTTTAGTTCTAAGAACAGTCCAGGTACTTTTGAAGATACGGTTCCACTCGAAATCTCAGTGCAGAGTTTCGTCAACAGCTCATTTGAGTTTGAAGACGCGATACGACGTGTTTTAGCGGATGTGTCAGCATCAGAATGATCAAAAAATATTGCAGATGGTGAAAATACGACTGATGATTTCAATGCTAATATCCCGCTTTTGGTCTCAGTTAGTGTTAGTTTAGAATCGACTATGGTTTGTGCTCCGGCTTGACCAGATGACAATGGCTTGAGTTTATTTGTTTCTAAACATTTGATGGTTTTGAAGATACCAGCAGAAGATAATTCTTGAGTGCAAGTCAAACCTGAGTCTACGATTGGATTCGAATTGGAATCCTATGGATAAAAATAGTAAAAGCAAATGATTAATACAAGTTAATATTGTTAATTCAAAAATTGCCAGGTTTAGACTATGTTTAAGTTTTGGAATTTGATTTTGAAATTATGGGATTAACGTTACATTCAAGCCAAATTTCATCCTCAAAAATTATGACATAAGTTTCTTACTAATTGAAAAGCAAGTGAGTCAAGGATCGCAATAGTTCTCCGAATAATGTAACTATACACTAACAAATTAGTAGGGAATTACGAACCGAGAATGAGCTGTAAGGAATGCCCTGTAAAATCCATTTTCCTCCTTCGCGGTAAGAGCATTTGTTCAAGTCCCGCGTCTTGGTGAAAGTTGTCCCACTGAAAGTGTACTCCGTTGGACAGTGTCCCGAGATATCAACCTATCGATAAGTAACCAATTGTTAAAACTGAAAAGTTTATGAAAACGTTTAGTGTTAGGGTTATTTGATTTAGAACTGGATCTGCTCCGACTCGAATAAAGACCAATTTCGGTACCCACATACGACTGAGAGCCTCAAGTATCCGAAATCCGACTACTGAAGACACTGGGGGTTCGGGTTATACTATGGACATCATCTGTCCTGAGTTCAGATATCAAATATGATATTTGAAATATCTTTTGTGAAATGATTGCTTATCGTCTATTTCTACGAGGGAGAAAGTTCAAACCCCGACTACACAGATAATGGTTAAATATCCAATATCCTGATCTGGCCGAATACTACTGAAAAAGTGAAAATTGCTAAATTTGACTCCGTTCAGTGACGTGTTCTCGTTCTCTTGTTCTAAAGCTCTACAGTTACGTATCCCTGTTGATTGTCTTACATTCCACTAACAGTACCATGACCGGGCTATCAAAGTACATAAAAAAAAAATTTTTTTAAAAAATGTCCGAAAATCTAAAAAAAAAAAAAAAATACTATTTACCTCTCTAACAGTTGCATCTCCAATCGCTTGAATTGCTCTGTTTTGGAACATAGAGACAAGAGCTCTTTTAAAATTGGTGACCCATGTAGACTCTCCAGTTTCCGTGCAAATTCCTTCCACGGCCCCATCTTGAAATCCAAATCTGATGGATGACCCTTCCAGTTCATTTTCACCGGTAACTCGCTGTTCAAAATTGTTTTAGAATTTAGAAATCCATTTAGAAAATTTAGAATCATTTATAGTTGACAGTTGCGGTGCGAAGTGTGTAAAATCTGTTTCGTGTAAATAGAATTTTGAAATTTTTCGCGCTCCGTTCGAAACATAGAGATTGGACTAAAAAATGATCCATAATATTGAAGGCGGGAAATTTGATGCTATATAAAATCAGCGTCCGGACGCCATATTGGAATTCGAAGGATCTGATCAAACGAAAAGAGTTTGGTGACAAATTATCCACCCTCTGTTTTAAAGAATATTATTTTTTATAATTCAGGACTTTTTTTAGCTTTTCCATTGCCTACTTTTCTTTATAATAATTATAAAGTAAAGTAGGCTTGGAAAATTATTATACAATACAAACGTAAATGCAGTACAGATCCACATCTTGCAAGACCAACTCAAAATTGTCATTTTTGACCGCCCTGACGTTAACATAATGGCAAAATGACCTTCCGTCTGTAATATCCGGATATGTTTGACGCAAATAATATGAGGAACGCTAACGCTTTTGAAAATGTGACCACGTTGAAAGCGTTAACGTTTTCAGTAATAGCTTTACATGTTAACGTTTGAGGGATAATTTGAAAACATTATTATTTTTGTATTGCAACTAGGAGATTATCCAAGTTGATTCGTATCATCATATTTCACCGGAATCAGTGAGTTTTGAAATTTCTGGCGAGTGTAAGACAGTAAGTTATTGAGGTTTTTATTTTGTTTTCTCCGTATCTTGATTCAAAATTACAGTGACCTTAGTTTTTGAAAATATTACCTTTCCTCCTTGGCCTTCAATGACAGATTGTTGTACTGTTAGGATAAAATCGCATGAAGATTGAGCAGATATGACAGCTTGACCTTTCACTTTGATAATACTTTCTTCATCAGTTGTTCCGACTAATGTTGTAGTAACTTTGGTGTCAAAGTTGTACACGTACGAGGTACCTTCGGCGTATTTCAATTTTGAAGAATCTAGACCTATATTTTTTAAAGAATTCAAAGTTTAGAGAATATACTTTCATTCTATTCCAATTTAAATGTAATTATACATCGACATTTTGACTTTTCTATAATTTACGAGCATAAGATTTTCGGCTAGGCAGCCGATTACAATTTTAGCACAATTTCAAATATTTTAATGTCTAAAGAAAGTTGACGTTGAGGTTCACGTTTTACGATGAATCCCATCCGATGACGTCTACATGTGACCGTCCGGACATGATATTCGGCACGTAAATATGAACCCTAGTTCGTGACAGGATTTTGTAAATCTTTGGACCAAGTTACTATTTAAGTTGAACGCAGGGTCAGTTTCATCTGTAGATTTTAAAAACTTCTCCGAATATTTTCATTATCTCGAATGTTTATCATTAGAAAACTGCTCGAACCTACGAACAATTGTCGACTCAATATATATATTGGAGTAATTAGAATTACGTGCGTGTTTCGTGTGCTTAATGCGGTACTTTCCTTTTAAGTTTCTGCTTAAAGCCGAGTCCGAATGTTGACAACAGCGTGGGCTGAAATTCTTGACCGAAGTAAAAAGGAATTAGTAACTAACTAACCTTGCACATTATTTAACCAAATAATATCTATTTTATTTGTAGTTGATTGACATAGTTTTATCAAATTTCAGCGCAATACTAATTTTACTAATTCTGTTAATTCCCATATCTAATTTTAATTTTAATTCAATCTGTACTCGAATCAGAATCCTCTTTCCTATAGATTCTCGAATTTTCGCAAGGCAATTCGATTAGGTCAACAGATTGATCTTTATAGCAAATTATTTATAAGCTCTTAGCTAGACAAGGAAACGACTTTCCGTGCGAATCTTAGATCAAACGGAAACGTTCAAGATTGAAAATTTCCAGTGATAGATGTGAAAGTTTCATCAGTACATAAAAAAAAATTTTGATTCCACGTTACTTGTACCTGTATATTGACACTATTAACGATTTTGAAAAGTAGAAGTCATGTCTACTAACGTCAGTCGGCTTAAGCGCAAAGTCTGCTTAAGGAACCTTAAATACCCAATACAGCTTATTTTTATTCGTGAATGTTTTAAAATTGTAAACACCTCTTGGTTTTTCACCCTACCTGACATTTACAGAAAAACATGTTTCCTTGTTAAATTTGATTATCCTTACACTTCTACTACGAGTGATAAAGTTTAGTTGGCATTCTAACGTCACGCTTCATTCAAACTTATCACTTGAATTAACTTAACCAGTCTAACCTATGCATAAATTAATCCTGAGTACAAAATCTGCACACACTGCATCAAAGTGTCATGTCAGTCAACAGATTTTTTAGAATTATAGGTCTACAAAATCTAAACTTGAACTCTGAGGCACGAAGTAAAGAAACGAGTACGTGTAAAAAGTATATTTTGTAGGGAAAGATAAGGGCTAACAGATGATTGTCCAATGTACGTAATGCCCGTGCGTCTACAGATTTTCCTTGAAAAATAACTTCATTCAAAATTATAAGGTAGGGATGATAGTACATCAAAACATGGTGCAATTTACATTTACATAGCATTTTAATTCCTTCTCTGAAGCCAAATTGCGGGGGTTTGCATAGGAAGGTGAAATAAGAATTTCATTAAGACATTTATAGAATTAATCTATTTATGAATCTTCTGTGAGGAATGTCATTGATGACAAAAAATGATTAACCGAACCAAACCAAAAAACGGCCCGGTTAACTTTATTTTAACAAAATGCTAACTTTCTGTGCGGCTATTTTTGTGAGCGCTATTTCACCATCTTGTCACCACTCGGTAAATTGTGTATCGACATCGTTCAGCTTAATCTGAACTTGTTGTGTGGTCCAAGTTTATGAACGACCCTGTATGTTTGGTAAATCCCTTTAACTAATCAATGAATAAGTAAATGCGCAATAAGAAGGAATGAGAATGTTCAGGGTAAGGTCCACTCTCTAAAATTCTTTTCCATTTTTGAAACGACAATTTTTCCTACGAAAGATTAAAAATATGGACTAATCCCTTACTAAATGAAGAACTTTGGATCTGGAATGTTTGCACAGTGTCGTCATGTCCGATGAAAGTAAACATTGTCGTGTACGATATCCAGTCTGAGAGATAGGGTTTTAAACCTGATCTATCCACTACAATTATTCTTGAAATTAAATAAATAAGGACAATATTTCAAATGAAATGAAATTAATACCCGAATATTATCCTGGTCAGTTATGGCCAGGTAGTAAATGTGGATATAAATGGAACTCTGTCTTCCAGCCGAAATTATTTGACGTCATTGTTAAAATAAACACAATCGGTTTATTTTAATTATAGATAGAGAAAGTCCAGTCTTTGATGTAATTCCTTTGAAATCTGGTCAGACTTACTGAAGCTTACCATAGAACCACTGATTTATGAACAAATGGACAAAGTCGTTCGACTTTTGGATCTAGAATTAAAACCTCAAATGTAGCTGATTATGATCGTGGTAGCGGTTTCCTTGTTATGCATTATATTTAGTAACGGTTAAGAAGCACGATAATATCGCGCTACCATATTTACAGAATTCCGGTTTGAAATAATTTAACGTTAGAGAAGCTACTTAAAACATGAATTGAATTGAAACAATACATGTAACAATGTATTAGAGATGCTCACTGATGGTTGTACGTTCCAAACAACTTGCACCAATAGTTAATTACAGCCTCTACTTAAGTCTTTCATGTAACCGGCCCTCAAAAATGACAACCAAATACCGTAAGTATATACTTTGTATTCTTGACAACTCTGTTTTCTCGTAAATTTTTACGACTGTACGAAAACACATTTCACTGATTAATAAAATATTTGGACCAGTGCAGGGTATTATTTTTTATCCATGTGAAAATTTTTGCAGTGGTACTAATTAACTTGAGATATAAGCCATTCGTACGTAAAAACTGAAGAAGTAAGAATTATATTGAATTGACTTACTTTTCCGGCACACAGGACTACAGCTTTCCTGCGCGGTGAATGGAGCTGAAAAACAATTACGATAAAATTATGTACATTAAACCTATTTATGTTTATTTATGTTTGAATTTGAGTACATATAATGTAAATGTAAAACCCAGTTGCGACATTCTGAACATACAAATTTCTTAAGTTTTATATGGAATTTATTGTTTATAATGAGTTTTAAGTAAAAAAACTAGTGAAAGGATGAACAATTAACCGTGATTCCGCAGGTATTGGACAGTCAGTTCTGTCTTTGGGAGAGCTGTTTTTAGAATTAATTACCAGATAATATCAATTGCTAGGATCAAATCGATTTTTTGAGCGTCCGTTCCATAGTTTCTTAACTTTTCATGCTAATTGAATTTACGGTTAAAGCAAATTATTTATGAAAACGTTAAAACTTCCTGGAATCATTCTATAGCAGTTGGAAAGCGTGACTTTCATTTTCCAACTTTTTCATAATTTTAGTCTCTGGATCAGCTACATGGAATTGCATGTAAATTTTAGTCGAGACTTATTTCAACAAAGTATTTGAATACTTGAGCAAAGATTTATATACTACATCGCGAACTTTCAGAAAGGATTGACAAGTTGTTTCAGAGTGGATTCGAAAGGCTAATGTTTACAAAAATAATTCAGGCAGTTTTACCTGAGAAAGTCGTAGGCGCACTTAGTACGGTTAGTAAGGCTAAGGCCACAAAAGATCGCGATCGTTGTGACCCCATTTTGTTGTCCATATGATAGAGATATAACAAAATCTTCCTCACAGTTCGCACTGGAATGAGATTTGGACTGACACTTGGAATAAATCTGAGATCTCGTCCAACAGTTAGTCGTAGAGTAGTGGGTTGAGTCACAAAGTCCAGTAATCTCCTTCACACTACTGAACCTTGACTTTCTTTTCTATTACAAGAAAATAAATCATGGGTTAGTTCGAACTTTTCATTTTAGATTAGATTTAGGCATTTATTTTTAATGTAGAGTGGATTTCAGTGGCCTGAACAGAGAAATGCGACCTTCGAAAGCATTCTTCGACCCAGTTTTTGCATAAGTTGTCAAATTGTTGGAATTATAAAATTAAGTTTAGAGAGAAAGCCAATCTTTCTTTTTCGTTGGACCTGTTAGTGTCTAATCAAGTGGAAGTTGCTCAATTGGTTTTCGGCTGACTTGCCATAACATTCAAAATTTCAGGTTTAGGAAGGAATTCTCATTATAGTTTAATCCGTAAAGAATTTTGGTCCAAAGGAACCAAAATCTCGAGTTTGAATAAAATTATTAGCTTAATTACTCCTTTGGATTATTACTAAAAATTAATGTTCGGTGAGAAGCGGCGAAAAATAATTCTGATATGCGTGCTAATGATGCGTGATAATTTTTCAAACTATCCACTTTTTTCATAGTTTCATTTCAACAAAGTAAAATAACGGTAAGTAGTAATTCAAAAATTATTTGAATCTACATTCTAGAACTTAACTATTCTGATTTAGTAAAAATAATTTCAAATTCGTAATTTGAATTTGACTAAAAATACGTTGGGAGTCATAATTTTTATCGCATTTAAAGTATCTATAAAATTTTGCTTACCGTGTGGAGTAATTGTAGATTGAAGTAAACTCTAGTCGTCCCAGTCACTTTCACTTTTATCTTTACTTCCTTAATCCAGTTTCGTATTCCTCTGGATCAAATCTGTCGTTCCTGACTTTATGACAACTATGTAAGTGTAAGGACCGTTAATCTGTTTTAATGGATTTTATTGGCTGGATCTGATAAAAATAAAAATTCCCAAATAACTTACTTGACAGTCAATGCAGATCCAGCTCAGTAAATTAACATTTCATTCAAAGTTTTCCAAT
This sequence comes from Protaphorura glebata, assembly GCA_034694305.1. Classification (NCBI taxonomy): domain Eukaryota; kingdom Metazoa; phylum Arthropoda; class Collembola; order Poduromorpha; family Onychiuridae; genus Protaphorura; species Protaphorura glebata. Next base: position 11,081 of record JAQFYE010001165.1, on the reverse strand, counting down.
GAGAATAAAACTAACCTTCCGCTCTTCAGAGAATGCCAACCTTGAATTCTAAACTTATTGGTGTAATTACTGTAATATTTTATCGGAATTAACTGCCTAGATATCCTAATGACTTTCAACTAATTAGGCTGACTTATTCTTCATTCGTTAAGATTGTGGCGATTGGGTCCTAAGTAGAGTGATAGACTGATCTAATCCGTGGACTGAATTTTCAAGTGAATATTTTTTTTCAAATAAAATAAAATATTAAGTACGACAGATACAACTTCCCATAACTGTACATACTTTTCTCCAGGTGCCAATCTGTAAGGATAACCAGTCCGAAAGAGTTAAACTTAGACCAGATCTCGTTCGAACCGAAACCAGTACTAACAGAATATCCTAGTACAACCTAAATTGACAATCCTCATTATTTTGTAAATTTAGTAATCCGTGAATCTATTGTAAAAAAAAGTGTTTCACAAACGAAGTCAGGGGGTGATCGATAATCTGTGTAATTTAGCCTAGGTTTACATTGTGAAAGGCACTTTCATAATGAAATATGTGAGCGAAACTCTCGTTTATTCACTACCAGATGTATGCATGTCGTAATAATCACTGATTTTAACTTAATTCTAGTTTCTATTCAGCCATGTCAATTTGCTACTACAAAGTAACTCCTATTCGGTAGTGTTCCATTTTCCATTCCCCTAATTAAAGCATTATATAACAAAAAGAGCTCGATAGACTGAATTCTATTCTAACTCTAAACCGGTCGCGTACGTAACACGGCTGACGTGTGCTCCCTGAATAAAATTTGGAATCAGTAAAAACTACTTATTAATTATTTGGAATTTAATTATGGCAGCTTGGAATAATTTCGAATCCTAAAGTAAGCCACAACATATTATTAATGCCAGGAATTCTAAGGTGTCCATTAGGCATAAACTTCAAATTAGACCGTTTAGTAAAATCCAGTTCGAGACAAAAAATAAATCCGAGAACTAACAACATCCGTATAATTGTGAACCCCGCAACCAAAATATTTTATTACTACTAGAAATTTTTGATACATTCGTACGTGCTTCTTCACTCATATTTACTGATATCTCTACTAAAACGTTTATTTTCAGCAGTGTTGAATCGTAGAATTATTTCACCCTCACAATCGTGACCAGGACACTTAAAATGACTAGCCCTGAACTTCTATGGTCTGGAAATTTGTACACTTGAATGACCTACCTCGTAAGGCCAACAATATGCTGGAATAGTAAAACTGGGCTAGATCTGCAAATTGGTTGTAACTGGAGATACATTTCCCAATATTGAGCATATATTTTTTTCTTTTACTTACAGCTGTCAAGTTTATCTATATGTTAAGTTGTGATAACAGTACCCGGCATGACTTACTGATATTAAGTTCATAACTCGAATCATCAAATTATTTAAAGGCTAGTCTCCGTGGTCAAGTTAAAATGCAACCCATTTCCGAGGAATTTCAGTATCGTTCATTGACATTAAAGAACTCTGCCTTTTAAAAGTAAATTGTTGGATTTACGAAATTATGTAATTGCAAAGCCCCATTTGGAAAGGACATTTACTCATAAATATTCAGATTATAATTGTGTCACCCATAGGCGGCCGTCAACAGGGCTCAGGAGACAAAAACGTGGTCGCGTGCAGGGTGAACTTTCTTAGTTCCTGATTGGTGTGTAATTCTCAATTCTCTAGAACGACACATACGCAACTGAATTTAACAGAAATAGAATTGTGTGTAGAAATGATATAATTGCTCTAAAATATATTTTTGGGATGAAAATAAGGTTATGATCTATTGTTCAAATCATGTCCGCGTTTAAAGTTTCAGGTTCGCTTTATTAAAAGAAACGAGACTGCTATGTAACTAAATAAAAGCTAAACCATTATTCCAATTACATCATTTACGACTGCCGGAAATGTCTACCTCACGCAACTCAACACATCAAGTGAATACAAATTCGGGCTACTACTGATGATTCTGAAAATTGTCTGCACTACAGGTAATTCTCAAATGCCACTGTGACTTGTGACTTGTGAGTAATGAAGATAGCGATTGAAGGTTACAGTTTACCTACATGTGACAACACACATTGTACTACTAATACACTAATGGGAGCAAATGATTCGAGAAATTAAGAATTCCCCGCTATCAAAAAGTATTTTGTGTGATGGCTAACACGGAAACCACTTCTCCAAACCAAAATTTTATCTGCTGACAAATCGGCCATACTTATTTATGCTCAAGACAATTTATGTTTAACCTCTCGCTTTGGCCTTTGAGCTAACAAAATCAGTTTTATTTAACGCGGAAAGTAGTTTCCTTGTAAGTATTTAAGAAATTCAATTCATTGTCAGAATCTCAAGTACTTCCTTTGACACGATCATAGTCAAATGACACCAATTAGGTAATCAGCATTTTTAAGTTTTCGTTCATGTACTTCGAGTAGTTTGTAGATGCTATAGTACCAGTTGTAGATAAGTTGCATGGATATTATGCGGTCACGTGGACTAACGGACCTCAACCTTTCAATAGTTCTGCTAATGTTTACTCAAATTGAGGCAACGATGTCATTATTAAACTCTTCGAAACATATTTCTTAGGGCTCAGAAATAAAAGGAAGTGGCTGTTCACTGGTATAACAATTTTTCCCGAAAACCTTCTACAAGCCGGATCATCATGAACATACGAATCCGTTTTCTGACATGATCTCACCTCAAATCACCTTTGACATGAAGAAGAATGAACCAATTCTTCATTAATCAGTCTTTACACTTTGGAATTAACATTAGGAGATAGCCTTCCCGATAATAAATTTCGCAACATATATATGAGTTTGAATAAGGAAAATAACTTGAGTTAACACTCGCCTGTTATCAGAATTTCCAATTTATTCCACAAATACAATCTCTATTTAAATCTCTTTTCTATTTCCAGCTACTCTACCACATAAGCTCACGCAACTTTAAATTAAAAAAAATGATCCAAAAAGAAACTTGCATCACAAACAATAAATGTTACGTACACTGTGCATTTAGCGTTACGAATTACGATTGTCTCCACGAAGAACTATTGGCTAAGTAATATATTATTATTTGTTCTTGTACTGTACTGTGAGCGCTATAGTATCGATAGTTATCTAATTCATTTCCAAATAATTCGGATGTTATCCCGTACTCTGGCTGAATTTAACATCAAAGATAATTATTGTTTTAATCCTTTTTCTTGCATAAAATTCACTGGCCAAACTTTCCTAAGTGTCTTTTCTAAGTATTTTACGCATTTAAAGTAATACGGTGTATGTCGCAAGCATGAAGTCAAATATCTTTTGGTTTCGGCCTGAAGGTTGGGTCGTGGTCAAATTTTCATCTCTCGGATGTTTCTCAACAAAATTTATACAGTAATTTTCATTTGAAAAAGCCAATTTATTAGTCCAAACAAAGAATTCGACAGATAGACAAAGTGCAGTCATATTTTTAGGTTTTCTGTATAATTTAAAATTTGCATGTTTTGCAGTTTGACCAAATTTTAACGACCTTCTTTCAGTTTTCTGTGGACAGATACATTTTACTTCTTGCCTGTGATATTCACATACGTGTAATTTACATTTCGAGGGACAATCAAGTGAACATTTTGAGCCCCTTTATCGAATAATTCGTCTTCCAGATAAGGGATTACATGACGTTTCTTCTCTGAAGAGTTATAATAATATTAAATTAAATTTGTAAAGCTTCCTAAATTAAAAGCGAGACTGATCCCACTCAACCGGTACCTATAAATCGAATTATATTTGTAGTAACCCTAACATTCTTTTTTAATCTAAGCTAATGATGTACATATATGACGACATCGAATTTTGAAAGCCGACAAGGGTCATTCTACCTACTAATCTGAGCTGAGCCGCGACAGACACACACAAGTATTATTTAGCCTTGAATAAAAGCGCGCTGTCTATAATTACGTGCGTTTACATTCTCATCTATTGTCTGAACTTCTTCCGGGTTATTTTCTCTACAAAAGTGGTCCAAACTTGTAAAATGTTGAATCAGATTGATTGACAAGTTGTCGTCGCACACATCACATTTCCGTTTCCTTCCTGACATTAAGGACTTCAATATGGTATGCATTGTATTGTTTAACATACAAAATTTGACTCTCATTATTAATAAAAACTGAATAACATTTTGACAGAATTTTGAAACTTGACTAAACCAGTTATGTGCAGATGTTGCTCACAGCATACGTAAATTCAACTCAGCAACAATATCCACCCAGTTTATTGGTGAGGATAATCTGAAATTACTTAACCTCAATGACGATGAAGGTAACAGAGTGATAAATACGTATGTGCTAGGATAATCAAAACAGAGAAAGTTGTTTTAATATAACTGGGTATCGCAATTGATAACATACCCTCGTCAACTAATTAATTATGCATTCATTCATTGCTTAAACTCCCATTCGGAAAAGTAGTGCAACGACTGGATGCTAAACTAGGGAGCAAAGAATTCTATACAATCAATAATTCTAGTTTTCGGTTGTCGTAATTTGTCCTTCTGTTTGCAAATGCTTAACTTAAGCAATAATATTCGGTGGAACTAATATGGCGTTAAACCTGTCAACTACAACTCAAAAAATTGCATTACAATGTGGAAATAACCCAACTTGACATAACAACATATAATTAATTAGTCTAGGTCAGATTTCACTTTCGTTGCTGCTGCAGACTTTTTTTTAGAATAATAACACGATAAGGGTTTGATAGTATTTCCTACACTATTGTGTGGGGATGCTATCGGATTTAAATACTTATGATACATTAAACATTAGCTAACTTATCATTTAACATAGTCATCGTAGCCAAATGCATTAACTTAGCAGCAGCTCTTCATATCTTAACAAAATTAAAGGTCCAACAAAAATTACACTAGAACCAAATCACAGTGTCCAGACGTAGAATTGACTAATTAAAAGTTAAAAGTACTTCAAAATTGTCCTTTGCCCTCTCGTAAAGAAAATCGATTCTCGTTTCAATAATGCATCATATTGCTGTTGAAGAATAACTATTAGGAACAAATCGAGCCAAACCATACTGATGGATTCCGGTCCAGGTTGCAAATGCGTCACAAAAAACTCAATTCAGCAGAAGCAATTCATAAATTCTGAAATGCTTTTGATGGGAAGAAAAAATTGTAAAAACTCTGATAGTACAGGTAAGTGTTGAGAGCGTAGAGAAGAGGAAGAGATGGTTCAGTGAGAAATAAGTCGGTCTATAAATCAGGAAACCGATTCGGTTTCTCTTCATAATCACTTGGGATACTGAAATAGTCATCGGGAAGATCATCTCGAAAGGCAAACTTTTGGAATGTAATTTTTGCCGTGATCGTGGGGAGAATTGGAATTTCTGAAAATGCAAAATACAGTCGTATGAAAATAAAACCAAATGTCTGAACTTAATGAATTAACGTTCGAAATCTAACCAATCTTGACAGGAAATCCAGGCGGTAACTTCATCATGATAAATTCGCGGAGTTTCTTGAGATGCTTGAACGGTGTTACAACTTCCAAGATATTTAGCAACATTTCAACAGTCATTGGAAATTCTTGACTCTATATAATTAAAGTCAACAACGTTAAGCTCTTTTATTTCTCTCAATTAATATTATCATCAGATAATTAAAAAACTAAAATATTTCATATTCTTGTGGTCTCACCATAGCTAGTGTAGCCTTAAATCCTTTATTTGAGCTCTTTAGCTGCATAGGGCGTCCTAAGTGTGGGCAGTGTCCTGGGTTAGCGTTAATATACTCGTCCCATGTGACTTTACATTTTGGAGGCGGTGGAAGCGATTCTCGCCTCTTATAGTCTTCCTATTTTTTTATGAAATGGAAAAAGTGTTAGATCAAATCCCAAAGGTTCAACACTAACGAAAAATACACTAATATTTCATTAATTGTACCTCCGCAGTGAGATCATATTTACTGGGACTGGGTTTGGTAAAACTCTCGACCAAGGCTTCTTTGTTCTTGGCCAAATCTTCTTCAGTCAAATGCTCTCGCCTCTTCTGGGATACCAAACAAATTCCTTGGACAGAATAAACGTCCGCTGAAAATGGGCCAACGGTTTCTTTTCTATCCTCACGAAAAATCCATCCTGATTGAGACCGACCAAATTGAACATCTTTCGTAGACATCGACGCACAAATTATATCATTACTCATCAAAAGATCAACTTCATCCTCAAACTCGAGTTCCGTATCCTGTGAAACAAAACAAAAATTTAATCAATTATTAAAAATCTAAGACGTTAAATGGAGATCATAAAAATGAATAAATTGAGTACCTGTTGAGTCATCAGTTGGAATACTTTCAATTTGTTGTCCATGATCACAAGGGGAGAATGGTTATTGTTCCCGGTAACAATTTTATGATGAACATGGTGACCATTGAACACGAATGAGATATCACCCTAAAGAAAATCACAATCAGCATTAAATAAAATGAATGCAATATAGCAAAATTGACTTTTCATTAGAACAAATTTAATGAATATGTGCAATTAAAACATTAGAGTTAGGACCACTACCGGTTAGACATTCCTCGAAAGTTTGAATTCAAATTTTTACTTACTCGCTCCCATTTCATATCATTGAAGTCCAAAAGGGTTGTCTCCATTCGAATAGAGGCCCCTTTCTTATAGATTTTACAAATATCCGAAGGTAGGATTCTGGACACTAAAGGCACTGCAAACAAAAAAGTTTAATTATCTAAAGCCTTCTTACGAAGGAATAAAGACCAAAACAATCGTTTTTGCCTGCACAAATAAAATGTAATACTGAGACCAAAACTTACCCCAACTATGGAAATCCCATTTGAGTTCCATTTCAAAATCGGAAATACGTTCTAATGCTTTGACCAGATGTGGTCGGCGTGAAGACATTTGCTCCCGCATTTGTAGTTTTGATTTCCGGAAAAGGGATACAACTAAGAGCACAATTATAACAAAAAAGTATTAAAACTCCACCGAATCGCCATAAATATTTTATATCACCACTTAAGTAAAATTTCTTACTCGTTGGTCTATCTCCATAGCTCAGTGCTTCTGCCAAACAACTCCATCCTTTAGCATTTTTAGCCTTTACAGGCGCACCATGGGCCAACAAAAGTTGCACACATTCTATAAATCATAAATAATTTAAATTAAAAATATTTTAAACTCAATTTATAAATTTTTCATAATTACAAAGCTGATCTCTTAAATCTCTTTTGACGAGTACAGTACTTTCTTGATTTTTTATGATTCCACTTTTGTGGGAGTTTCGATAAATAAACGTCACTCTGGATGACCTGATGTCAAATTTACCGTTTCAAGATTTTATACTCGTCAAAAATAACAATTTTATTATTGCAGAAACAGAACTGATTCGTTCTGATATCCGAACATTTATTTTATGTTACCTTTATGTCCCAACATGATAGCAATGTGGAGGGCAGTGTTTCCTAATTAATTTTCCAAATAAAAAAAAATCATCACATTAAAAAAAATTCTACTATACTACCAGATGGGTGGATTTGACCTCTGACCTGATACATTAACAGTTAATTTGGCTTACCATGAGGGTCCTTTGCAGCCACATCTTGTGGAAGTGCCTGTCGAAGGAGTGAAGAAAGGTCACGGACTTGGCCATTGAAAACGGCCTTATGGAGTGGATAGGTCAATTCCCCTAGGTCAGCAGTGTCACTCTCCTTCTCACCAGTGCTCCTTGTACTCGTTGTCATCCTCGGAATTCCAATCACATTCCCTTGCCCGTCCATGTCAATATTCGTCACTGGACAATTTTTAATTTTCTAAATTACATCTGACAGAGATTGTGACCTTTCTGGATTGTCTTTGGAGGGCTGCGGCTGCCACGACCACTGGTCACTGTCAGTCACTACCAACCACTGTTGGACACAAAAAATGAACCAAATAGAAAAGAAACAATAAAGACACAAGGTCAGCAGTCGAAGTTATTCATTTATTTGGATTTCTACGAGTGAAATGAATGCAGAGCAAAATACATTGGAATTCGATTACACGGGTAGCACAGCAGATGCTCGACAGTCAGTCGCGTGATGGCAGACAGCGATTTCTGTGTGTAGTACTTCTTTTCCTAAATGTGTTACGCGATGGCGCCAGTTATGACGTCACCACAAGGTAAAGTTAAAGCGTGTACATGAGAATGACGTCATCGCCTACTAAAAATCCATGAATACTTAGCTTTCCGCTTTATATTAAGCGGATGACCCTATATTATGTGGTTCCATAGATCCAAGCAGTAATTCACCTTTAGGACGTCATCGCGTAGGACAATAGGGAGTACTTTGGGTTTGGGGAATGACCACATTTAATGGTGTGAAAGTCAGAACTTGTAGCCAAAACGGCTAGAACCATTCAGAATGATTCAGTTCAGTATTCATTGAACCTGTTGAAAACAAAATTCTTAGAAATCAAAATATTGCGGATAATTCATTAATATTTGTTCCCGATAATCACTCAGGCCGATTTTTAATCGTTCTAGTCAGTCCATATATTAAATTGGTTTCCTGATTCCTATAGTATCTCTGTATCTCATATTTATGACTTATTGATTAATTGCGCACGAGAACAAATTATTTTGAAACAATTATTAAAACCCAAAAAAAATTGTAAGATGCAAAAATATTTCTAGTATAAAATTAAAACAATTGAATTGGAATGATTATTACTTTAATTACATTACATTGAAATTCACACAAGTGTTCACATTAATTAAAATACAATTTTTGGACGATTTCAATTTCGTCGTCGGCCTTCTTGTCTTTGGATGTCGGGTGAGCAGTGTAGCGTTGACGTCATTCATTTCAAGGCAATTCTAATCGAATCGAACCGTCACACTTTCCACGGGATACACTGTACAGGGTGTCCCATAATTTTCCAACAACTGCACCCAAATATCTCTTGTGTCGTAATATATCATTTGAGTGCTTACATGGAAGAACGTCCTATCTCCAGGGCTAAAGCCCTGGAGATAGGACGTTCTTCCATGTAAGCACTCATTTAATTAAACTAGTGCAACTGAGTATCAGTTAATGCAATAATAATTAGACACTGCTGTACCCATTATAAAATTGGATAATTTACTGTACCAGGGTGAGTCACCTCTTAATATTCGACCACTCACTAGAGTGAACACGGATTCGATTTTATTTAATTTCATGAAGACAAATGTCAATATGTTAATCGTCGATCATGAGGTTAGAAATGTCGGTAGCTCAATTTCTGGGTTTTAATCCTTTACAAATAATCATTTTTCATGGCGATCATTGACGTTACATCTTAAAAGAATCGGAATATGTCTGCATTTGAATTATCGAATTATTCTTAGCCTAAAACCTTTTGACGGCATGGAATTCAATGAGATATACAAAAGTTTTGATGCTTTTGTAAATATCGACAATTTCGGGTCACCCTTTCGTATGAAAAAACCTTCCAACTAGTTCAGTCTAAGCCTTCTCTATGTTGAATTCTCAACCCACAGCACATCCCAGTCAGTTCCTAGATATGTTCCACGCTCCCATATTAGTATTCGGAGTATCGCATTCCCATTGCAATCATTATTTCGTTAATGGCTAATGAACATTGCACACGAGAAAGTAATGGCAAGGGTATGAAGATAAGATTATAACGTTCCCTCTAATTTCAAAGTATTTGGTTCAAAATTAATCTAACCGTCGCGTCATGACGGTTCGAAACGGTATCGGTTCGAAAGTTTATCCTGACTGACTGTCCAAATGAATGAATCTATCCACGGTGAAGTATTACAGTACAGTGTGTATCAGAATTCGCTGCGGACATTTTATCATTCATTGTACAACGAATTGCAATTATTACGTAGAAAATTCCAAGAATGACGGCCGATTTTCATAAAATCAGTTTAAATCAACAGGGTGCACATTTTCGTACTGTGCAATGAACAAACGGCAATGGAACATCTGACATTTAATTATTGCAAGAATTATGATCAAGTTGTTATTTCCGTATAGTCTGAAATTCCTTATCTAATGAAAGCAATTAACCAAACTAAATAATTTGGAGGAAATAATATAACCGGAAGAAAATTAATTGATTGATGATTTTTTGATGATTGATTGATTTATTCAACTGTCAGACCGATTTCACATACGTGTTCATAATTAACAGACATCTTCCTTTCATTTAATTAGTGAAATAAAAATAAACTCACGCCCTCACAAACTAAGACTTGTCTTTCCTCGCATATCTTAAAATGTGATTCGGGCAGTTTAGATTTGCCGATTATTAAAAGTTTATTTCAAATATTAAAAATTCTCTGTACAAAACAGGTTTAGTATTCTTGTTCCGCTTGGCGTTTATTCATGCGAGCTTAGAATTTGTCAGTGAATGTGGAACAGAGAGTTATTTATAGCACACATATTCATAAAATTGACAATACTTTATAATGTATAAAAGTATATTATTGGCACTATATTCGGATTATTTCTGACAATATTCTGTCTCGAAGTCTTGATTGTATAGCTGAGTCAATTCTATTTCAATAGACAGCAACACCATTTCCGGGCCTTGTTTTCTTCAGGCAATCCCTTCAACCATTTGCTAAGTAATGTGATTACTACGGTGAAAATAATAATTACCGATCCGATCAGACTGAAAATTCAAGATAAAGTAAAATTAGAAACGACGGTTGACAGGATTTGATCCATGATCAAAGCAAAGGAAAGGTACTCGGATTGTCGGATTATGCTAAAACATTCAGGATTATTCATTTCAAGTCAGGCCTGGTCAGTAGGATGTAGGTTTTGTCGGCAGATAAAATTATTTTGTAATTCATACTGAGTCGTTAAGTAAATGTGTGGATTTCTGTAAATGTCGTAGAACAATATTCCTGGACAGGTGTGTTCTGAGTATTTCAATGTTTCAAGAATTGCTACCCAGGGCCGGACTGGCCATTGTGGCAATGTGGCGTTTGCCACACGCGCCATCGGCCTTTGACGCCTATCAAATTGGT
>JAQFYE010001164.1:0-25114 GCA_034694305.1 Protaphorura glebata | reverse complement strand
AACAAAATTTAATTTGTATTCTGTGTCTTATGGGCAATTTTCGATGGAAAACGGAGACTGAATAAATATTTTGGTTTTAAAAAAAAAACTATCTATCTATTCATTTTATCTATCATCTATTCATTTTATATTATCTATTTTGAAATTTTAACGCCTCTGATATTTCTCAGAAACGTATGGTCATCATAACAGTAAATAATAAAAAGACGGAAGTTTCTCTTCGACTAGAAATCTTAATCATATCATTAAAAAGGCTAACATAACTTACAAAAATTAAGGTATGGAGAATACGGCGTGGACAGTAATAGATAATGTCGTAGTTCCAATAAACTGCTCACATTTCAATTTCAGGTTGGTTGACATGACCTGATATTTCCATTCTTTTATTATTTCTTTGACCAACCAGAATGAATAAAATTCTAAGTTAAAGAATTGACCAAAAATCAAATATTCCCACCTGCGCTACATGAAGGAAAGTCGCCCAGAGGTTGACACTTGACACTAGACGCTAAAACGTCATCACTGAGCCGGGACATGAACTTTTACTGCGATATGATTTATCTTAACCTATCAAGAAATTGAATGAACTAACCTAACTACGCTAAATTGCAATTCAATTATGCGACCAAGAAGTGCTAAATGCAAAAAAAAAAACTTCGTCCCGGCGTCCCGAAAACGTCCCGGTTTGGAATATTCTGTCCCGAGAATCCCGCGGTTTTTAGTATATTTGGCCAATTTGAAAAACCTCGGCCCTTCTGGCCGATTATTAATTCTATACTCCAACTTACAGTGAATATGCAAAAATAAACCTGACGAATTTTCCACCTTTTACATATGTTGTCGACGAAAGTTGAAACCATTCGGTTCTTCGGGCTGATTAACATTTCTGTGCTCAACTTTAGAGCAAAAATGCAAAAGACTGGGCGAAATATCTAAGCCTTGTTGTATATTTTGTAAATGCGATCGAATTATTATGTACTTTTTACGCTGCGCTGTGTTGACGTAAAAAAAAGCTCGGCCCTTCGAACTCGAACCTATTTCTAATCCAAGGCATGCAGGCAAATTATTTACTCTTTACGCTGCTTTTAAAGATTATTGGCTCGAAAATGAATTTTGTGTAGAGAGAATTGGCTTGAAAATGAATTCTGTGTACAGTAGAAAAAATTGGCTTGAAAATGAATGCTGTGTAGAGTGAATTGGCTCAACATTGAATTCTGTGTAGAGAGAATTGGCTCAAAAATGAATTCTGTGTAGATAAGATGACACTTTTTGGGTGTCCCGGTTTTTGAATTTTCAAAAATGGAAGGCCTATTATATACATATAATAATTTCTGTTCATACGATATTATGATACCCGATATTATATAATAATATCATATCCGAGGTAATGTGAAACATAGTATTAATCACTGAAGTTCTTGACGGAATTATTCGCGGAGCACGCTGCCGAAGTTAGCTTTGTGCTTAACGTGCCATTTTAATTTAAGATTTAAGCGAATGCAATGTTCTGTCGTGAAGAAAAATATTTCTCTGCAAGAAATTAAGTATAACTCCGAATTCCGAAGGACACGCACGATTTCTCAAATTGTATTTTCGGAGTATAAAAGTATAAAATTTATTTCACAGAGTACAGTACAGAGTGGACGATGAACTCTCATCTCCCTTAAGATTTAGCATCGTAGCGTTTTCTCGTCAATGAATTTATTTTTATTTAGGATTGTACAATGCAATGTACATTCGGCTTATTTGGGTTAAAAATAAAATTAAGAAATCGATAACAATCTTGCATCTTCAAGGCTGTCTTCAAGAAATCTTTCTAATTCATATTTCGCATTAATATCTATATATTCTATCCAAACTTTGAAAATTATCAGAGGTGGTCTTATTAAAGAGGTGGTCTAATTAATAGAGGTGGTCTTATTATAGAGTTTGTCTTATTAAAGAGGTGGTTTTATTATATAGGAAGTCTTATTATAGAGGTTGTTTCATTATAGAGGAAGTCTTATTATAGAGGTGGTCTTATTAAATTGGTGGTTTTATTATAGAGGAAGTCTTATTATAGAGGTGGTCTCATTAAAGAGGTTGTCTTATTATAGAGGTGGTCTTATTAAATTGGTGGTTTTATTATAGAGGTTGTCTTATTAAAGAGGTGGTTTTATTATAGAGGTGGTCTTATTAAAGAGGTAGTTTTATTATAGAAGAAGTCTTATTATAGAGGTGGTCTCATTAAAGAGGTCGTCTTATTATAGAGGTGGTCTTATTAAAGAGGTGGTTTTATTATAGAGGTTGTCTTATTAAAGAGGTGGTTTTATTATAGAGGTGGTCTTATTAAAGAGGTAGTTTTATTATAGAGGAAGTCTTATCATAGAGGTGGTCTCATTAAAGAGGTTGTCTTATTATATAGAGGTGGTGTTATTAAAGAGGTGATTTTATTATAGAGGTGGTCTCATTAAAGAGGTTGTCTTATTATAGAGGTGGTGTTATTAAAGAGGTGGCCTTATTATTATAGAAGAGGTGGTCTATTTTTTTTTAAATATCAAAATAAACGAATTTATTCAATCACCGTCTTTCATACAAAGGATGCCCAATGGACACGGAATACAATTTAATATTTGCTTAAACACTAGATAGTATTGCGTTTTACAAAACTACAACTCAAAGTACTGGAGCGAAACCGAAGTCTCAATAATTATTTCTTTCAAATACATTTGATTAATATGTATTAGTAAATAGGTGGTTGTTTAGGATTTGCGAAGAACCTTTAAGGAAGAGGTGGTGTTACTAAAGAGGTGGTGTGATTATAGAGGTGGTCTCACTAAAGAGGTGGTCTTATTAGAGATCTGATCTTATTAGGTGGTTTAATTATAGTCTTTAGAGAGGAGAGAAGGTTCCATTGAAAACTCAATGTGGATGTGGCATGTGGAGTTTGTACATAGTAGATTGAATTTCTGCCCGCCGTACTTTCTGATCGTACGCGCTCCCATTCATTCATCACTTGCGTACTTGGACTCCTCCAGCAGCCGCCTTTCCAGACCACAACAAACTAACAAACAGTATACGTTTTCCACTCAATCACTGAAAAGTAAATTAACAATTCAGTTTTTTTGTGTCACTGGCTCCCATGTTGAAGGTAAGTCTACTCTCTCTCGTTTCACGCCAATTCTAAGTGTTGACAACAATTGATCAACTTTTTTTTCAGATCAGTCCCATGCTCCCATGCATTGGCATAAGCATAAGGCTAGGGTGACCAGAGGTACTGCTTTCGGCAGTACTATACTGCTTTCGAGTTTCAAAAAATGGTCATTTTTTCACTTTTGACCCCCCCTTTTTGGAGTTTTTGGTAAAATATCGATTTTGACCCCCATTTCAAAATTGGATACTGCTTTGGGCCTGAGAAATTATGGTCACCCTACATAAGGCAGAAAATAGAAACACAATCAATACACACATTCCTTGACCCATAACTCCATTGAGTAGGTTAGTTCAACTATTTTTTTTAAGAATTTATTAATATGCCATATATTAGATAACATACCTTCTGTAAACTGGGAAATACGAAATACCTTGAAAGTTGAAACTGTGAAACGGAACAAACAATGTAAAAGAATTGCACGATCAATGATGATGGAATTATGGAATCATGTCAGTGTGAAAATTAACGCGCGAGTCATAATTTGGCTCAAATAAGCTTAAACACTATTTCGACAAATATTTAAACCATGAACGAATCCATTTGGAAACTAAACTCTTTTTAATATATGGGTGGATCATGCAATAGTACGAACTCTACGAACCATGTCTGTATTTCTTGGGAGTTTGGACAATGTGGAATGTGGATCATAATAATATCTAGAAAATTTTCCAAATCCTAAATAAAATTCGCTGTAGTCACATTGGAATCAAAATAACAAGGATCGGTGAGGTAGTCCTACCAGGAAACCCAATCTTCATAAGGCCACATTGTCACAACGCCCACTTTTAGACGTGTTTTTATAGCTTCCACTACTACGTACATTTTTATGAGATTTCAAACATTAATTTCCTACGATTGATTTGATCACTCTAGTCCAATAGGTAAATAGGTTAAGGTTACGGATATTGTGGGATGATACTGGCTACTTTACTTAGGTCATACATTGAATTCAGTAATTCAGGCAATTATTGTCGAATGCATCACGTAAGAGTGATTAGACGATGATTTCAGAATTCAGATACAGATTTGAAGTACTTGTGCGTTGATTTTTATCAACATGTTGAATGTACAATTACTATGTAACACATTTATTTCCGCCAAATTCAGAATAAGCCTAATATGATAATTTTCCTTAACATATCTTTGACCAGAATATTTTTAATTTGGCATACAGTGGTTCAGTGACTGAGCTATCGAAATGGAACGTCGTTCGTCCTCTAGAGGAAGAAAACCAGCAACCCCAGGTACTCCCCCGACTACAATTCCCACAAAGGCTACTAAGGAATTAGCTAGCCCAAACTACGTAACGGTCGCTGTTGAGTCCGAATCTCTTCCGAGCACTAGCATTGGAACCCGTTCGAACACAAATAAAGTTGTCCGAAATCCTCCTTCAATCAAAGTCGAAAAGAGTTCACCGGTCAGGGAACCTAGAGTCAGAAAGCCGTCCGCAACGAATGCCAGCTGCGTCCCTGAATACTCGGCTGAGGATCAAGATCAAGTAGTCCCTTCATTCAACCCAAAGCATGGAGTGGCAACTCCCAGTACTTCTCGGCAAGCCAAGGAAGATTTATTGGCGTCTGTAGAAGAAATTGTGGAAGCTCCTGAAGCTTCGGGGGTGGAAGTCGTCTTGAATCGACGTGGAATGGTAAGATCTTATTGACTTTTAGCAAAATTGCACTCAATCAACTTTTATTTGACGTAGCGTTAGCGTTAGCTTTATCATTATCAACAAATGTTACAATACAAGTCACGATGGTCAAAAAAATTAATGTTAACTTAATCAGGTACAAGGCTGTGTAGTACTTGAGGGGATAAGGAAAAATACGAGAAAAAACCCACCCCACCCTTGCAAAATTGCACTATAAAATATCAAACATCCATAAATTGCAATGCGAATTAAAATCGATAGATATCACGATTCACACTGAAAGTTAATGAACCTTCGCTACGTGCAGAATTTAAAACTCAGCAAACCAAGTTTTTATTAGCTTTGAACTGACTGGGATTGATCATGATCACATACTTCATACGTGTCATAAGGTATTTATTTTTGATTTTGTCATTTGGTTGTGTAGTAAGAATATCTAAATATTCGGGGGAAAGATAGTGCAATTTGCATTTTTTTATTTTTTTTTTGTCACACCACCAGTGGTCAGGAAGTACGGTCTTAGACTGCGCTCGCAACTACGCCCAGTACTGTAAACAGTACCAACCCAGACAGGCAGTGATTCTCTTCGTTATTGTATAGATGGAATGATAAATCTCGATGAAATCTGCTGCTATTACAAAATTACAATACGGATTATTTTCTACAATTTCATGCTTGGAATTTGTACTCATATATTTTATGTATGTGTGCTAGTATTACTTCCAAGGGCTCGAGTCGCTTCAATGAAGAGTTGAGGGTCTAGCTAGAAGATTTTTTTCACCTATAAATTCCAGACATTTCTGATTTTACTTAGGTTGATATAAGACTCATATTCTGGTGATCTACAGCTACAATGTACTCAAGGGACAAGCCTAGAGTTTAGTCTAGAGTGATTACAATAAATCTAGAGTATTTGCAATAAATAAATACGTCAAACCGATAATCATGATAACGTTTGTCCTAAATAGCGTCAAAGGAAAAGAAACCGATATTATTATGATGATGATATGGTGACGAATGAACCTTCACCTGCTCGAAGGTCCGTAATAAAAATAAAGGACGAACCCGTTGATGAAACAGTAAAACGTGAGAGTTCATTATTTCCACACACTGAAGTTGCAAAAGGTTCAACAGTGAAAAGAAGTTACACAAAAAAGGTATACTCTCAACACCCGACGCCAGTTCAGGTTGCTCAGGCTGTTACTCGGATGGTCAGACCGAAACTGGCAGCAATTACAAAATCATCTCGAGTTCCATTATATAAGGTGTCTACGTCTACACGGAAAACCAGCTCAAGTGAGGACAGTCCATCTAGTTCGCCATCCAAAAAGTCTGTCTCCCCGGTCTCCCTGCCAAGGAGATTGTCAGCGTCAGCATCAAAAGGTAGGAAGAATCCTCCGTCGGGTAAGGTATTTTGGCAAATCGTGTCTAACAGAAATATTTTTAAAAACCTTTTATGTATCTCTTCATTTTGAGTATGAATATGAAATCAATTCGTAACACCCAATAGTCACAAGAAAATCGTTTGATTGTTAGTCATTCATTCAATTAGTATGTTCTTCTACAGCTGGAAAGTCCGATATATCCCAAGGGAATAGAAAGGCGTCATCTGCGACTGGAAAGAGTTCAACCAAGATGAGACTTGGGCATAGTAGCCAATCACTAAAGTCGAGCACTAGTAGGGACGGGCTCGTCATTAAACCGGATCCCGATGCTCCTACTCCACCATTGCATAGTTATCGCACTAGCAGTCTTTCTGGGGATATCGCTTATCCAGTTAAAATGAGTCAAACTTATGCGGATGATCACGCTGACCGAAAGATGAGAGATCGTCGTGATACACGAGAAAGAGATTATCACAAACATGTAAGGATATATTTTTAAAAAAAATGCAAACTTCTGAAAATGTGCTTAAATCAAACGTTTTCAATCATATCTAGGATGAAATTCTACTGGGTATATCCACCGATTCCGAAGATGATATTGTACATACCGAACATGAAAGGCCGACTTTGGAGAAACGTGTTGCAGAGGGTATGAGCATCCGTCTTAGGAATGTCCTAAAGCTGCCCAAGGTAATTAGCAATGGCTTCGTTGTAGTTACAGAATTTACTCTGGGTTTCGAAATACACATTTGTGATTCTTTGAATGCCAGTGTAGATTATAAATTAACTAATGATTAAATTAGAAAAAATTGTATTTGTTAGGCTCATAAATGGGTGTGCTATGAATGGTTCTACAGCAATATTGACAAGTAAGAGAATAATTACATTTTCATTCAACTTAACATGGTACTAATTATAACTGGTCTTGTTGTTTAGAGTACTTTTTGAAGGAGAAAACGATTTTCAAATTTGCTTCAAAGAATCGTTTCCTCAACTAAAGACTCGAAAGTTGACTCGAGTAGAATGGACTAAGCTTCGTCGCTTGATGGGAAAACCCAGACGGTGTTCTACCTCATTTTTCGACGAAGAACGTGAAGAATTGGCCAAAAGACGCCAGAAGATCCGTAATATCCAGCAGAGAAAAGTTACTGACTTTAATTACAAGGAGTTACCGGTAGGATTGAATCTTTATTTAAATAGGATTACACTTGTAGAATGAGAATTATACAAAATGAATTCTATTAGGATGAAATTCCTCTGCAATTAGTGATTGGGACAAAAGTAACTACTCGTCTCAGACGTCCTCAAGACGGGTTGTTTACTGGCACTATTGATGGAGTAGATACTTCCGATAATACCTATCGTATCACGTTTGATCGTCCCGGCTTGGGAACTCACTCGATTCCTGATTATGAAGTTTTGGTAAGCTTATTTTATTATCTTACCCTGGAGGAATTAATGTTTAATTACAGTTTTGTTAACGTATTTAGTCTAACGAAACTCCGGAGACCGTTTCCACATCGAGCTTTGCACTAAAGATTCCTCGACGAAGTTATTTTACTGGAAGTCAATTTAAACTGAACGCTGTGCTTGGAGATGAAATAAATAAGTATTCAAGTTCACCATTCCCGGTTGACGGAATGTTGGGTGGGTTCCCAATTCGACTCTTGGATATGATTGTAAGTCAGTTAGTATTATGTTTTAGTTTTGTATGTGCTGTTTCGATTTGACTTTGTCTTACTTTTTTTTCTATTTCTTCCATACAGGTTCGTCTCTCCAAATTATTGAAGTCAAAGCGTGAGAAGATTTTGCAGTTGAAGGAGTTGAATGTTGAAGCAGAGAAGCTGAAATCTTATAATAAACCTTACAATGAAGATTTTCGATTACGCTACGCTCGTGTAATTTTGGATCTTGAATCAATGAACCGGGAAATGGCAATTTATTTAGATGGTGTTCAACAGTATTGCTTGGAGGTAGTACTATTACACTTATTTCGTTTCGTGTCTCGGCGTGAAATTATATATGTTTTTACTATTTTATCTTGTATTCGTACAGATTGCTCCGGATCATGGAGCTAATCAAATGGTTGTTCCTCAGCAAGTTAAGGACAACTGCGACCAAGAAGCTGGTCTTATCGTGACTACTTACAATATGAGACAAAACAGAGCAGCAGTGCAGGGAGAAAGAGGATTGACTCTAATCACTAGATTGGCGTCATTGATGCTGCAAGTTAAGGTACGGTGTTGATGTGTGAACACTATTGAAAGGAAGATGTAAAAGATTGTGAAAAACTTATTAATCGGAACGTATTCAAAATTTTAGGCATTGTCATCCGGATCTCGAAGCTTATTCGAGTTGAAGAGTGTCAAGGATTCTCTGAAAGAGATAAAAGCATCACTGGATGGAAAAAATCTTCAAATTTTTCAAGATAAAATTGAAATCCCATTTAATCGTATTCAGGCAGGCTTGACTTACAGCCAGGGTGGTACTTCTAATTGATTTCAGAGTCTAATTTTATTAGACCAATACAGAAGACTTGTATTTGTTGATCTCTAATAACGAGGATGGGGATTTGATTCATCCTTTTTAGTGTTCATTTCTTATTTTTTGGGGTGGACCGTTGAATTGTAGTTCAGTTCATCATAATTTTTGTTATTTTATTGCTAACTCTAGCTTTACTTTTACATAAAACCTGTGACTAGTATTATCAACGCTAGGACAAGAAAAAACGATATCCGGTTCAAATTAATTTTATTGTTGTAAGTATACTTTCTCTGGAACAAAAGATACAAAAGGTAGCGCAGAATGAATTCCTGGTGCTGAGTGGTTGATACAATGTACCTACATTATGACACAAAGATGTAATATTTCTGAAGTATTTGAATTCTTTAAACCTAAGCATTATTTATGGGTTATCCAATTTTCCGTTTTATTCGTTGTAGGACTCGGACTTGAGTAGAGTAGAGATCCATCGGAAGTCTCTGCAAAATATGTTCTTTTCATTTTCCCAAAAATAACAAATTAATTATATTTCAGCATAGCTTCCAAAATAAGCGTTGGCAATCTCACCATTTCTAGGAGTGCAATCGCTGCAAAGCTAAAACATATATTCCAGATTTACTTAATATAAAGAGTACATTATATCGAAACAATTTTGTTTCACTCCTAAAAATTCAAAATATAATAGCTAACTAAATAGAATAAAATATTTAAAGAAAAACCTGACACTTTGGAACAAAAATGTAGTTCAAACAAATGATCTGATACTCTACCTTCATCTATACTAAGTTTTGAAAATGTTCTCATTAATTCCATATCCATGATTTAATTGCTCCTCTGAATATACAGTGATTTTGGAAGACTGGTTATATGTTTGTCATAATTAAATTGATAAATTTGGTTTTCTGTCGACTAAATAAATATCCAGTTCCCCAAATGCGTAATTCTATTCAAATTATAAATGGTTTGTTTACTTAATCACATTTATTGAATCTGATACACTTGTCAACTTGTTACGAGTAAATTAAATGGATTGAAGAAGTAATGTCTAATATTTTGTATAATATTCTTTCACAACATTTCAGCTTAACATAGTGGGAAATGTTTTGAACATCGTATTTTTAAGAACAAAAGAATACATTTTAAACACTGACACAAATAAAGGGTAATTAGAATTTGAAGGCAGAAAAGATAGATAGATTTATTGTGTTCAAGGTGATTTGGCCATACGTCCCTTATCATAAAACAAATTCTCATAAAATGATTGAACGATGGGAATCTGGTCTGGGCCTTCAGGATTACAATTCTGATTAGTATTTTTATTACAATATTTCAGTTGTACAGATATAATTTTAATTGCCGATTTGAGCCTACTCCATAATTGATCGGATTCCTGGAGGAGAAAACTTGCTTTACATGTTTCGAAGATTTCGAGTAATATTAGTTTTATATTCTACATCTTGTTCAAACAAAATCACTTCAAAATTACACAATAATTTACAATTACGAGATATGTATGTGGTTATTTAATTTTACACTAAACAAAGCGAGTAACATTCGATTTTAGCAACTTAACGAATATACTGTAAATGATTTTATCAAGAAAGATAAGACCTTGGAATCTAACGCGAGTAGGGCATCCAAAACCGTTATAATGTAAGACCTGTTTTTTCAGCTTTGACCATTTCTGGTAATACCGGGTTCCGGTTTTGCTGTTTGCATATAATACGTGCAATTTGAAATAGGAACTAATTTTAAAACAATGCGGTGTCTTAAAAATAATAACGTGCAATGTAAAGAACAGATGAGTATTGAGTACCTATGTTGTAGGGTTGTCAACTCCACTTCTTGTTGAATAAGTTTTCTGAAGTCATCAACCGTCTAGCATTTAAAGTACGACTTGATAGAACATAGTTCGTCCGAAGTCTCATGTTCGTTTTGGCCCGAAATGATCCCACGAAAAACCTTTTTTCGACCGTCTGAAAACCGGTTTTTTCTGAAAACATGTTTTCTATAAAATATGGATGCCGGTTTTACACCGGTTTTATAAAACCGATAAAACCGGTTTTGGATGGCCCAAACGCGAGAAAGGCCCAGACAAGCCTCTACTTAAAATTTGTAATTACTTACGAGGAATGTACTTAGGCTGTCCGCCTCCGATTTCTCTCTATTTTCTGAAAAACCTTCACGAAAAACCAGTATGACCGAAGTACGCCGATGCAATACTCAAAATTCGATTTTTTTTTAAAAATTACAAAGACAAAGCAACAAGAGTTCAAAGAGGGGACAGGGGACTCTTTGTTCTCAAGATTTTAGCATGGGATCCATGGAACTTTTCCCCAAAACCGATCTGACAACCCTTCCTGCAAAAATAAAAAAAATAAAATTAAGAAAACCGTTGAAATGTTTGGAATAATAAATTAGAAGATGAAAACTTCATAACTTTGCATATTTGAATGCATTCTGGCCCAGAAATCAAAACATCGTGTTGTAATTGAAATTTTTTTTATGCATGGTTTTCTATCAAAATCTATCTATCAAATCGTGTTGTAATATTAAATTCATACTGATTTCTGGGCGATAACACATTCAAATATGCAAAGTTGTGAGGTGTTTCATCTTCCAATTTGTTATTCCACACATTTCAACGGTTGTCTGATTTTTTTAAAAATTTTGAATAGCTCTTTGTACTCAAATTATTTTCAAATATCGAATTTTGAATATTGCTTCGCCATGCTTCGGTCGTACTAGTTTTTGGTGAAGGTCTTTCAGGAAAAAAATTTGAAGGAAATCGGAATCGGACAGCCTAATTACATTTCTCGTTAGTCGAACAAGAACTGAAATGTTTAGAATTTCCAATTTTGAAGTTTTTCAGTTAGTTTTTGAATTCACTGGAACGCAACGAAAGAGGTAGGAAGTGCAAACCATGATAAATATTTACCAGAAATCCTGGGACTCATTGTGTTGAAAAGACAAGGAGATGGACAAAGCTTTCACGTACTGTAATGTCTTGTGTCTGGAATGTCTTACATTCCAGACACTTTCGTGGTATTTAACCCATTGATGAGTGATTCCAGGAATCGTACCCTGAGCACCACCTGCTGGGATGTGTGGATTGCCTCCAATCCTGCCTAGGTCCAAATTCAAATCCACCCCATCACTACTTTTGTGCGTTCTGATCCACGGACGGACCAATTTTCAATTCATTCATTCCAAAAATTCGATCAACAATTCAAAACAAAATTTATAGTATTATCAAAATCAACTCTCCACTTTGGTTTCCTTCAATACAAACTCAATACGTGATAGAAACAACAATACTCCGTCATCCCTCATTGCCCTTACTGGCTGGAGTCATTTTTGGTCAATTTGGTCTGTAGTAAAATGCCGAAGGTCACGCGTGATCGGAACGAACGCTACGGGGGTGGTGGTGGTGGGTCATCCTCTGGAATTGGACAACCACAGGACAGCTTCTACGGAAATCAGTACGCTTCAAGGTATGTCAGAAGTAGTAGTAATTTCAAAATCATTTTTATACAAACTCGGAGGTTGTGTAGACGGTACGCGAACGGTCCGCTGGGACAGGTTCTTCTGTG
The DNA here is from genome assembly GCA_034694305.1 of Protaphorura glebata. Classification (NCBI taxonomy): domain Eukaryota; kingdom Metazoa; phylum Arthropoda; class Collembola; order Poduromorpha; family Onychiuridae; genus Protaphorura; species Protaphorura glebata. The sequence continues at coordinate 12,793 of JAQFYE010001164.1, read as the reverse complement.
GTTGAATCACAAACCACAGAACCTGTCCCAAACGCCAGTTTTTTTTTGGATATCTTAGTAAATAGAATAACCACTTCAAATTTTGTAATGATTCTTCCTATAAGCTATACCTTCGGCCGTCCAAAATCTTTGTCATGGCACAAGGACATATAATGGTACAGGTAGTTAGTAGTAGAAATATAACACGACATGATTATTCTACACAATATCAGGTCGTCTCAGTCAGGTGGTCGCTGGGGCAGGTTTCGTTTTTGTTTGACTAGTGTTGTGGGTTCGGCCTGAATAAATAAAACTACAATAAATTTTATATTTTCTATTCTCCTGTAGGTACAGCAAATCAAATACGGACATGTTCTCAGGACCATTTGCTGTAAGTACTCCACTCATTAAGGGTGCTCAACTCCCTACCTTTAATCCAACATTGTCACCTATGCCATCCACGCCCTCAGGGCCGCCGACTTCTCATCTTGGGATTTACAATAATTTCAAACCAGACTACTTCAGGGCACCTACAGCACCATCAGGGTATTTATTACCTCCGGGCGATGACCCCAAGAGGTCAGGTTTTTTTGGGAGTGGCAACAAGTCCACCAAACCTAATCCAGAGAAGGTAAGCTAAGAGTGAATAAATTATAAATTTATATAAATAATTATATAAATTTTTGCCTTTTTTTTTATTCCTCCAGGATAACATGACGGAGTTGAATAGGAAATTTTTAATGTCTTGTGTGGAGAGTTTAAAACGGGACAACGCAACATGCCTTGCTCCAGCCATTTGTGAATATCTCTTGCAGACAATGAACATCATCAATCAAATCCAAACTAGCACTGGTTTACCTCACATGAATGACTTACTTCATAATATAAGGAAATTGGTGAGTCGAATGAATGGAAAGTATTTTGAAGTTAAAGCTAAACAAGAGGCGATTAAGGAAGACATTAAGAGAAAGTCTGGAAAGACAACGGTCAAGCCACAGATTCAGTCCAGTTTGCCGATCGTGGCCTCGACGGCATGGACTACTGGGACAAACCGGAAGAGAGAAAGAGAACCAACACCACAATCCACATCTCCTCGCATTTTCAGTACATTCAACGGGGATTCTCAAGCCAAAGACCAGGCTTCGAGTATTAAACGTGTCCGGGAGGAAAATACGACTCCGTCAAATTCTCCAGCCTTACCGACCTGCAATGGTCTTCTTCTTCAGAAGGATATAAACATGATGTGAGTGTTTTATCACTTATTTATATTTTAAATTATTCTTAGTTCTAGAGACTTCATTGGAATTTCTTGGATTGTAATACAATTATTTTTATTCAGTACACCACCACCTTCATCGGGACTGTCATTCAAGAAATCGCAAATACCGAACAATACACCAAACCCTACACCGAACACGACACCAACGAAGGTGACACCCATCGCGTCACCGAATGTGACTCCGCTCAGTTCTAAGACCAACGCCCCTGCACAGTTCAACACTGGAATTGGACTCCATCAACTTCAATCCAAAGGGGACATTAATTCAATCAAAGCATCACCTCAAGAAATCGTAAAACCGAAAACATTTCCTTCGCCTATTCAGTGGCCCTCTATGGGATCCAGAGAAACTAAGCCAAAGGAAGCTCCGGTCAAGAATAATTTTCAATGGGGAAACCCGGAAGCTGCCACTGGCTCATCCCCTGTTTTTACAAGCTTTCCTTCAATGAACGTCAAAATAGACCCAAAAGGAATCACCAGTCAAGATGGTTTAACTGGTGGTTGGGCTGCCATTAAACCACCTACTACCCAAGTCCTACCGACAACGTCAAACAATGATGATGAGGAAGACCAAGAGCCTCCGAAACACGAATTTACACGAGTCGTTGAAGCCGATGCCGTGTACTCGAAGAAGTAAATTGAATTTGAATTCGTTTACAAGATTCTTTAATAAGGTCACAGTCCAAATAACTGTCAGAAATCTGACTTTTGAATTCGACTGGTTATCGTGCAGAATATTTATTCTGAATTTATATAACTTTTTTTTTATTTACTAATTACTAATTTTAGTAAAGGATTCATTGATTCATAGACTTTTTGATACTCTAACTTACCGTAATATTTCTGTTTTGCTCTTAACAGGTGTAAATTGTTTGAGAAAAGGGACGGAAGTTTCAAGGAACGTGGGATTGGGGTTTTGTACATCAACAAGATTAAGACTGATAAATTTCAAGTTGTGATTCGAGCGGAAAATAGTTTGGGTACAGTTCTATTGAACATGCATCTTAATTCTGGACTTCCCATACAAAAGAATGGAAAAAACAATGTGATGACAGTTGACCCCACAGGGGATGGTGGGAAAGGAACTTCTGTTCTGATTCGTGTGAAAACCGGTGAAGATGTTGACGAGCTCATTGAAAAGCTTAACGAGTTTAAGGGAAAATCGTCTTGAATTTCATTGAGCACTCTGATTTCATAAATTACAAGGTTAATTAATTGATTCTGAGCTTAAATTAGCAGTGCGATGGGGAAGGGAATTCAAAATTTAAACTTCAATTCAATTGTGTAAGTGATACAAAATGTGGAGTGAAATACAAAATAAGGAATGAATCCTTAATATCAGGACGATATAAAAAGTAAAATATTGAGTTATTCACTCTGTTGCATATGACAAGTACTCAGAACGGACTTTCGATTTGTTCCCAAGCGACGGCGATCTAAAAAATATTTTTTGGTACGCCGTACATACTTGAAAGGTGCTCTTTAGACAAAATTTAAATGACCCAAATATATATTATGCAATGCTACCCCAAACTGCCCCTACCAGTGCCCGGTAAGGAAGAAATCGAACGTCCGTCTCAAAACATAGAAAGTTTTGGATAATACAATATTAAATAATGTAATACCTAGTTAGTTTTAAGTTACTGTAAATCCTCGTTAAAATATGGACAAGTTTCAATGATGTCATTGAATCATGAGATGAAAACCATAACATTAAGTTTGCTTTAGAAAGTTTAACTCCTTGCGAATTCTGTACCACTACTGAAGAGAGAATAAATTTTTACGCCGGTGCTGTGTGGAGGTTCACACTGAAATCTGAGTCTTCATTATTTTACTTCATTCATTACGACAAGAAAAATGCATTTCCAATATTCCAATGTGTAATACTGGTGACAATAGAATTAACTCGACTCTTTTTCTTGTTTGTACATTCAACCTGGGGTAGGATTTTTGGTGTCGAACCCGTCAAATTTACAAGTGAATTCAATCTTTTGCTCTGATGAATACTGACAATACTTGAGTACGAAAGACTGTCAAAACGATAAGATTTTACAAATACAGGTTTATTTTCAGCAGTTCCTAGGCAATGAATATTGTAGGAATTATTTCACAAAATGTTAATATCATTTGCTTTTCATTTCCAATACATATGTACATTTGTACATCACATCACATCAATATTTAGTATTATTTAAAGAAGTAAGTTAGAATTTTAAGCAATGTCGGACACTCGGACAATGTACTGCCATCTTTAAAGATAGTAACGGTTGTGATTAGTGTTGATTAGTCTCCCAGATATACCCATACCGTGACAGTGACTCGACTCGGAAAGAATCTATAAAGAAATCCCACTTGTGAAATTCTGACCAATGCTAAAACATTTTAAGTCTGGTCACGAATATGAAAGCATTATCGACAACTAAAATCATTCCTCAATAGTAGCTATTTATTTATACTTTTTCAAAATTACACAGTACTCCTTGAGTGGAATCGTCGAAATAAATCCAAAGGTTTCGAGTGGTGTACAAAGATTTTACTACCTTGTGTTCAAAGTTTTACATGATACGATTATGGCTGATTGTAATTGTAAGGGTTAAGGATTTTCCTCAGGTGCCTTAAATAGAGAGGGTTCACTGTAAACATTCCTAGTATAGTAATTCGTGGCCCTATAACATATTATGTATTATGACATAAAATATTGGTATTACGAGATTGCCACAACCATTAAATGTATGAAGTTTTCTATAAAGGTCTTGCTATTTAATACAGAATATACTACATATGAGACTACACAAAATGTGTACAGGGTGGCATATAACGTATTTTTGACAATAACACGTTTATGTGAAATAACATTTTTCAAAAAATACAATGAATGTTATCACTCTTTAGTATATTTTTATACAATTAAATTTTGTTTGGCCGATTTGGAGAAACTGGATTTTTTCACGGGCGACGCAATGAAAGACAGAATTTGAAAAATTGCACAAAAATGTAGCTAAAATCAGCGGATTTTTTCCAAATAAAATTATTTTCGGCGTGGTGCTCATTGTCAAAAAAACCTTTCAAAAATCCGAGTTTTAGGTGTGTTTTTTTTATGTCTCATTCTTTTTTACTCCATACTCTACACGCTTGTCATCACCGTTACCCGCACCGCATCGTATTTTCAAGCGGAATAGCTCCTTCACCCTTCATAAGATTCTCTGCAAAATCCATATTTTATCTCACTTTTTGTCGCACTCTCTCTGATTAGACTGGCGAGTGGGGGCAAAGATAGCGTTCCACCCTGTATGGTGAAATCCATTGGATATATTGGATAGATGTTATGAATCTTGATCGGGAGACTAAGGTGCTAGGTGGTGGATTGAATGTCTCACTCAATTTCCAACTACTCAGCATGCAAGTAATTATGACCTTCTACGAATTACCAATTCTGTTGTCTTTTAATTAACAAATTAAAAACAGAGATCAAAAATAAAATGTAAAGTTTTTGTGAACAGAGGAAGAAATAAATCCGAATCCATTCATTCCGTAACATTATATGATTTGGAGTCATAGGAAGGGATTTTACGCGCATCTCAAATCCGAATCGGACTATCATATTCCCAATCCCAGGTGTTGAACTCAGTGGATTAGACTCCAAAAAATGCCACCAATTATTGTAAATATGTACAGTGTCAGCGTCAGACGTCAGTGTCAAGACTCGGGACCAATTTTCCATAATATACTAAATTGATTGCAAAGAAAAAGAATCATAATCTGAAACGGACACGACGGACGACAATCTTAAATTCTGTGCAATCTAAATTCTAAAAAAAACTTTGGAATGAAATTTTAATCTCAATGCTATCATCGCCGGTGGTGAGTAAAAATATGCAAAACTAAATCATAATCATTTCGGTTTACCTCTGTACCAACAGGTCAGGTATGATGGAGTGAGAGTGAGACATGTTTGCAAAAATTTATTTTAAATTTTAAAATACATTTCAAACTTTTCATTATCTCCAACAAATAAAATTTGGACGGAATTGGAATAAAAATATGAACTATTGTATTTTCCGGATAAACACAGAAATAAATCAGAATCAATCAATCAATGCAATGAATCCCTTGCCTAGTAGTTTTAATCCCAAAACTATTACCGTTTTAGTTAATTTTGGTTTATGTTTAATGGGTCTAATCCTCAATTTTATTTTTGGAATATCAATCTGTAACTGAATCGAATTTTAACTACAAAATCTCTGCAAAATTTTGATCCAAAACTCATCAATAATAATTATTGATGAGCTCAAACAATTATTATTGTTTGAATTTGAACGTAAAAGTCTTTGACGTCTGAATCCACCTGAATGAATCTATTCATATAGTCCCTTTTTGCTTTTGTTTTTTAACAAGTAAACATCAAACAGGTGTTCCTTATCTAAATTTTTTGAACCCATAAATCATGTTTAACTTGACTTTTTCCGTTCACGCCCATATCTTGAGTTTTGAGTTACCATTAATCTGGGTCTTCTGGGTATGAAGGAAATTACCGACTTAACTGGAGTTATAAATAATTTGATGTATATCCGTGTATAATATTTTATTTGTAATCCTAAAGGCTTTATAATTTATAATATGGTGAGTATCAAAAAATAAAGCGGTGTGCATGACTTAGGTTTTTCCACTAATATCATAGTTTTTGAAATGCGGAATTTTAATATTTATGTAAGAATAAATTTCTACTGCTTTTCAGGGTGAGCTAACATTCTCTACTTTCAGCCTAATAGAGAGGATAAATAGTGGTAGCTGACGAATAACATGGACATGGATACACCAGATTCTCCAGCTTCGGTTGGTCTATTTTAAAAATTCATTTGTAAAAATTCATGTGTAAAAATAAGAAATGTCGAGGATAGTGCGATGCGGGTGCAGCCGATTTTATAACGCCTGGTCTCAGGTCAGATTATGTAGCGCGAATATTGGCCGGGTATGGAATTGCAACCGCGTAGGGAGATTCGGTATCCGGGCAACCCGCAAATCCGAGGCATCGCTTTAGTGTGTACATTAATTAATTAGATTCCCGTATAGAAAGTAATAATGTCTCTTGAATTTTATTTACAGACTTTCTCCGCCTCATATGACTATCATCCGAAAATATCTCAGTCGTATAACCATGCAAGTATGGTCAATGAACAAATATTACAAATGAATTCCCATCAAGATTTCCCAGGTTCTACTGATTCAGAGCATACGTTGGAAACCGGTTCTCCTTGTGGTAGAAACGGAAGTACAGATGCTTCACGATCGTCTACGGATTGTATGGATTCCTCTGATTCTGCAACTAGCTTATCCGGGGCTCCCGAAACGAATGTTATGTGTCCTCAAGTTTCGGGAATCCTTCATATCACAAGTGTCAATTATGATATTATTCCACCAAGTTCAAGTTCCAGCGTAACAAGGAGACATGAATCCGACGAGGCGTCAGATTCTTCCGACCCTGATCCCGATTCCTGCCGCGTAAAGTTTGAGACACATTTGGGTAAGCAATTATCAATATACCTATATATTTGTAGGAATTGATCGGATTTATTGGCAGTCCTAATCCATGTGAATCCGGAAAGTCGGATTGCGTGACCTGCGTTGGACCCGATCAGATAAATATCTATTCGGGAAAATTGCTATCCGAGTTTTATTCTAAGGCATCCGAACCCGATACTAATATTTCGAATGCACAAATGATGATTTGATCTGAACCCGAAATGCAGTGTCCTCTGAGAAGCTGTATGCTAAAATTAAAAATTTGTATTTCTTTGTTTAGATAATCGTGTTGAAATCTTAGTGTCTTGTGTTAATTCGGATCCAGAGGACATACCGGCGGGTAGTCCAGAATCTCCAGAAGACGGTAGTACTATGATCTCAGGCAGTGGATTTAATTCTGCTCACAGTCCGGACCATTTCACACCACCGGAGATTGATCCTTGTTTAGCAATTACTGCGGCTAATAACTGTACTCGTATTAATAGTGAATCTAGTCTAACTGAGCCCCCAAAGCCCTCTGCTACTGAACGATCTGATATCTCAAGTAAAAGTTTAGGAGACTCAAAGGAAATTGGTACCGTTGACTATCCGAATTTGAAGAAAAAGGGAAGACGATCGCTGTTAGCGTCGACGACGCGAAAGAGGAAAAGGAATTACTGGACAAGTAATTGGTTTAATTCAAATCATGCGAAGACCGCAAGGTATGTGATTAAAGTTTTGCGTAAGATAATAAATTTTGACAACCCAAAGTAGTTATTTCTTGTTTGTTTTTAGACTGAACACATCCTGGACGCCTTGCCCTGAAGTTCCATCCACGTCGGAGCACAGCTATTGCCGAAATCTGGACAAGGTACAGTTAGCTGCAGACCCAAGAAATGTCGTGAGAAAATCATCGTTCATTCATTCCCTTGGTCTCGTCACGCATGCCGAAAATAAAATTCTCGTTGAGAAGCAAAATCAGCCCAGGAAGAGAAAACGCCGAGCCAGCGTTGTAAAAAAATATACCAATCTTTGCAAACGTGAGGTAAATCCGTGTGATACGTACAACTTTTTTTAAGGATTGACGATGTCAGATTATCGTCTGAAACATAATAATCAGATTTCGAATTTTTTCTTTTCTAGCGTGCAAATAATGCCAAACATACGGCAGATGAGAATATACCGAGCGTTGAAATTGAAGTTGAAAAATGTCTTGCAACGTTCGACTGCAACATATGTAACACTACAGGTACATTCAGTGTTTGTAGTAATATCTAATGTTATGTCGATTGTTAATACGCAGTAAATGCTTTAATAGGTTGCAACATTCGGTGTGATTTTTGTGCGTCCTGTTTCCATATTCCTTGTCTACGTGTCAAATCAAGCCGCGCCCCAGACCCAGTTTTCTTACCGTTTTGTCCGAAATGCGTTGGGAATAAATGTCCGCCGAAATTGCAACTATTCAACGCAAAGGAATCTACGAGCATGCCAAATAATAAAACAGAAATTCAAATTGTAAACGTCTCTTCGATACCAAAGAGTAGTGAAGGTCCAAGTCGGACTCTTCATAAACCAGAACCAAAGATAATCCAAACGAAGTCTAATTGTAAGACTCAGGCAACGGTATTTAAGATTCCGGATTGTACACCTATACCAGGTCTAAAACTTCCGAATCGTCAGAAATTATTAGCAGCTTCCAGAAAATACGGAAAAGTAAATTATTCCACAACTGCCACTCTTGAACAAAATGTTGGCGCAGGAGAACAGGCAATAGAAATTTTGAATTTTGAACCCCCATCACTAGAACCAAAACCGAAACTTCAGTCACATCCAAATTTCGGTGATATTTCTGGAAGTTATGCAAACGGAGCTTATAAGAATGAATTGACTGAATCCCCTATGTTGAGATTAGGACATTTGACTTCATCGCCACCACAATCCAGTACATCACTCATAGCACGACTAGAGCCAAACAAGATGTCTGGACAGAATAATGCCATTGTAAACCCCAGCCCAGAAAGTTCGTCATTACCATTAGCATCTCGTCTGATTTCTCGTCCTACCCAATACAAGACATTGACGAAATCAGTAAAAGACCTTCGCAAGCAACAACACACAGCTTCGATGATTACAAGGAGTAGTGCTTTGCTTCGAAAACTGCCAAAGAAGATATTTCCGAAAACGGTTGAACTTCATAGACGTTCAAATTTATTACAAGTAAAGAAAAGGAGTCTTCAGATGAAAACGAAACAACAAGGTAAAAACTATTTTTTTTCCTCGTTTAATTAAGTGAGAGCATCGACATACGGATGGCCATCCACAAACTATAATTTGATTGGATTAATTTTCTACTTAGAAAGCTCAAAAAGGCGTATCATGATCATGATAGGTTCAAGTTCAATATGGTTCCACTGTAGAATTAAAAACCTGATTCACATTGCAGGGTTGAATTTGAACTGTGCTAAGAAAGGAAATCCTAAGTCAAACAAGGAGTATCGTTTTGTTACAAAATTGGAACGAATGGTGACATCGGATAACTTTAATGACAATAATATAGCCGGTAAAGATGATCTCATTCGTAAATACGAAACAATGAAGAATACATCTGCGAAGCTGAAAAGTGTGAGAGATGAGACGAACTGGCAACTGTCCGTAAGTTGCTCTTATCGTTTAAATTTTCTTGTTTGTTTTGTTCTTGAACTGATTAACATTATGAAAGGAAAAACATTTTTCAAACAAGTACCTTCTTCGAGACGGACGATTAGGATTGTATATTTTATTGTGTTCATTTATAAAGACGCCAATCCGATTTTTAAACAAAGCGTGAGAACAAGATATTATCCCTTGACAGATTTATTTTGATAACCATTTTAACAAATTGACAATTACAGCCTTCATTTGACAGACTGACAATCTAAATATCGTTTGGCTTCAGCCGCCATTTTTGTCGTTGCCTCTTTATCAAGACTTTCATGTGGACCAAATTTTCGTACATTTTGTGGGTTAACGATTATGTATTTGTCTGGTTTGGCGTATTGTTGAAGTACTTCATTCAGAGCACAATATCGCAATCCAGAATGGCTATATTTATATTTGTCTTATAACTCTGTTTTTTGAAATTGCATTTCAGACTTCGCTAACTGATAATTTATTAACTTGTCAATTTCTTGGAATTCCAGATTCAGCGGTCCATCTTTGACGAATTCAATGAAAAGAAGAATACAAATTCAGCCAGTTGTCTGCAAAATCTTAAGAAGACTATCACTGGCACTGTTCAATTAACCAAACAGATGGAAGAAGCCATTTCACCGTTGCTCAATCCGCCGAATTAATCATCTTACAAACAGTATTCACATTAGCAGATAATCACAGTTTCTTCACAATTATTTCCTGGGGTTAACGATTGCATTAGTTAAGATCTGAACTGCCAAAATCTCTCAACATATAATCTCATGTTCTTATGAACTGCAGCAAGAAGAATTCAAATGCCTCGACGTAATCAGGAATGATCGAAAATAGTTCTCAAAAAATGTCATCCTGTTTTATAACGCAATAATATGTCTCGTTAGTCTAATATCGTCACTCGTTATGACTATCGTCCTTATATGTGTTTCAATCTTCTACCAATATCTTGATAGTGAAGCCGAATTATTTATATTTTTGGTTTTAACATTTGCTTGAGTTATGAATTAACATTCAAGGTAAAGTTGGTTGGAAATTCTGTACACCAGTATGAAATTATGAATTAGGTCATTACATAATATTATATCAATAACATAGATATATCTGCAGAACTCATGATTCGTACTCTCATCACAATTTATGTCGGCTTAAATTTAGAAAATCTTACGAGGACTTTATAACAGCTTTACGTATTCATCATTATCAATTCCGGTGAGCTTAAGTGGCATAACATAATGTGGTTCAGTGATCTGAATGCCGTGGTTTATTACCCGACTTTGTGTTCCTTTTCGTTGCTTCTTGTTTCGCAATTTTGAGCATCGACAAAATTATCTCAATCTTGCGATATTTAGTCAAATATCTAGTCAAAAGTTTTCTTGATAGAACTAATGAAACAATTAACTCTTAGAATATGGGTCAACTCATTGTAGTATAATTTTTATTTAATCAGATTTTACTTGTAGTATTTCTGGCGATAATGGCTCCGAGTTTCATGTTTTATTTTTGTTTGTTTGTTTCTTAATCGTGATTCCAAATCATTCCAATTTAGGAGAAGTGGCTGTCTAACGCTTCCAGACTGACTTTAATACTAACATTTTTAAATCCAAATATTGTTGTTCCGGACGAAGGTCCGAACAGATTAATGAAATTTACCAGAATGAACATTTACGGTTTTATATAGTTATGCAGTTTTATATACGTCGAAATTTATATATTTAATTGTTTTAGTTTTCACGCGTCACTCCGTTTGTTTGTAGCGTACCATGAAATTCTCTAGGATTATTTTAAGCCTAATACGCGATAGTGGCGCTTATGACGTTAGTTAACTCTATACACTTTTCCTTTCGGAAGACGTCATAACCACAACCTTCGTGGACCACACTTGAAAAAATCAGAGAGCAGTGACGATTGATTAACTCTGACGAATCATAACTGTGATTTTTATTTTTAATTTATCTCGTCTTTGTACACGTATTTTAAATCGCAAGGTGAAGATTATGGTGTGGTTATAGGTATAAGTAATGTGCACGTCCGAACCATTTTTAACAAATTATACTTAGAAATTACAATGAATTGTCTATTTTTATGTGGACTCGTATTTATAGCTTTAAAGCAAAATCTTTTTTTTTACAGATTTTAGATTGGGAATGCATGCAATAGTCATTGATCGGTTACATTTTATCATTAATTAATTGTTTTATAAAGATGTAAAACTCTTTTCGTACGAGTTGAGTGGTATGTGGTGCTAACTTTATTTTTAATTATAATAAATTCTGAGATGATGAATCGAAGGTTTCAAATTTTATAGTGTGCTTTGTTGTATGCGCGGTCGGATATTTGTGTCAATTATTTCTGGGTTTATTCATGTATGGTTATCAACTAATTGGTCCATAGAAAAGACATTCCTTTCGCTTTATCCACAGGCAAGTAATAGTATAAAGAGATAGCTTGCTCATTATTATATCACAATTTCTATTATAATTTTGTTTCTCCAAAATTCTTTAGCCGTTTTATAATGGAGTAATCCCAATGCTAGGAATTACAGCAACTATTTTAGCAATTGGATAATTTCCAGTACATTTACAGTGAAGAGTTCCTTTGTCCAATTAACTTGGTATATAATATATACCTTATTCAAAGTTCCTTCATATTCCCAAAAACTTAAATATTTAATGACAGAGCAATACTTACTGTATTAATAATAATTGGGGAAACAGTAGTAAGCATTATATCCCCCATCAAAATACTGCTATTTATTATACAGGTAGCCATAGCCATTTATCATTGCGCTTCGGCGGTACGGCGGTTGCTTAATATATGATCTCTGGAAATTCTCTTTATTACTAGGGGTCCCTTTTTTAGGTCAAGTGGAAAAACAATCCAACCAGTTCTGATAAGGGACAGTATGGAAAACGAGCATTCCAGAGGGCGCGAGAGACATCCCTGTCTCGTCTCTCCAATATACGGTTACCGTTTGGTTGAGTGATTTTTTTCATTTCTCCCAACTCAGCCGAGCATAAATCGCATAATCGTGAAAAATGAATTCCAGCCAAACGGAATTACTTGGAAAGGCTAGTAGTAAACCTAACCCGGCGAATCCAAGTAAAAATACTAGAATTTTTAGAAGAAATTCCTTAGCCACGAAAAGGACAAAGGAAGAGCAGAGAGCATAGCCTGTTTGAGATTAGATAGGATTACCATACATTGCATTACAAACTGCCAAACGTTTAGGTTCTCATCGACCTTTTTTTTAATATCAAAATAAACGAATTTATTGAATCACCGTCTTTCATACAAAGGATGCCCAATGGACACGGAATACAATTTAATATTTGCTTAAACACAAGATAGTAT
>JAQFYE010001163.1:0-25119 GCA_034694305.1 Protaphorura glebata | reverse complement strand
ACTCATTTCATAATTTGACCCAGGAATTACGCAGTCATTCTTGTGAAATGAGCAGGTTCGTTGTGCATGTTACAAACATTCTCTAGAACTATGAACCACATTCTCTCTTAAAAAAATCCAGGTAGTTCTAGTAAAAATTAGGTAACATTTTCAATTGAATCGAAATTTTCATTTTTATTCTATTGCCTTTACTTTGTACCCCTTTCAGGGTTTGACCTGGTAATTATAAAACCACATTCTTGTGAAATATAAGTTCAGGTTCCTATGTATAACCAAATATTCATTAGAAATCAATCAATAATTTTTCGTCAAATACTCATATCCTTTCAAGAGAAACTAAACTAACGCTCTCCGTGGAAGCTGTAAAATTACTACTCTGAATTCCACATGTCCACTCATATTGTCTTTAACCATGTGCTTCCTTCACTGTTTCTAAGATTTCCCATTTCTCATGCAGTTATTCCTCTAATAAGAGGTACACTGACGAGCTCCTTGAGTTTTAGGGTTCATAGTTCTTGTGAAAACAAGAAAATCTCAATTCGTGGAATGGCAGTCAGGCAATAGTCGAGTTTAGTCTTGTGTTGTGGCGTTCTTGGAAAAAGGGGAAATATCTGTTGGGCTATAGCAACCAATGTCATATGCGACCCCAAAATATGTATGAACAAATCATATGTTTCATTCTATACACAGCTAAACGCTTCGGCTTACGATTATGAACCAACGAAGGCCATAGCAAAGGATTGAAAATACTCAGAAGAATATAACTGACTCGTATACACACTTCACTAAAAAATCTACCTTGGGTCATATGACTGAACGTTGAAAGCCCAAAAGCCCAAGCCCCCCACATGAAACAAGATGTGGCACGCAGATACAATGCATGACATGTGGCTGGGGTCTCCCAAAACGTCATTTAAGAGGGGTACAGATATCTACGTCATCACATATCGAGGTCACATAAAGTTAGAGAAAACCAGTAGAAATTAGTTGTAGCTAGTTTCTATTCAAAAAACACAAACATTGTATGAAATTGTAAATTGGGTTCTGGCAAATATTTTTATAATAGCTGTATTGTGCCAGTTAAGTTTCCTGGAACTATTTAGTCGTGACTGACAGTTTACGGGTTGACGTAGAATTATATAGATAGAGGCTTTTTCACTGAAGCAGATAAATTTTGAACAATTCCAGAAGTCTAAAAGATTGCAATTTTACTTTTCAAGAAAATACAAGTGATCTACTTGACCTTGACGGAAGTCCAGAAGTAATTATAGTACTAGACTGACCGTAGATTATCTGCTTTATTTTTTAGGAATTTGACGAAGATCGTTGATTTTATTCCAGCATCGAGAAAATACTAGAGACAAACCTGTAGCCTGTTAAGAATTAACAAATTATATCTATTTTAGACCATATTTTTGATACAATATTGTACTGAGTGAACAGCACCCACTCAAAACTGACACCCACTGGTCCGTCTGGAATATACATAGTGCTAAAATTCAACTCTTTTTTGCCTAATACAATAGAATGGACTGCTTACTGTGTGTGTGGTTTCGAGATAAGCCTTGCCTTCTATAAATGTAAACTTGCCAAATTTTCGCACACAGGAATCGCCGTTTTAACCCTTTACTGAAATACGCCAAGCTATATTTGTATCATTGGATGGCATTACGACTTTCACAGAATTCGAAGAATACATCCTCCCAAGTATCAGCAGTACTCGTTTATATTTGAGGATCAGAATTGAGCCACATGTACAAGACTCCACATTTATTCCCTCGTCACCGGGCAAATCCTTCTCACTCGCACGTTGGCCATTGACAAGTAAACTTGTTTCGGACCAGGTTTTTTACTGGGGACACCCCAAATTCTTGACGTACAATACAAAGTCGAGTAAGGCCTGTGTGGGTTAATCAAAGATTGAATTAAATTAACCAGCCGGTTTTGCAAAAATTTATTTGCTTCGCAAAAAAATTGCATTTCGTCCTGAACCGGTTATTGGTAAAGAAATACATACCGCAGGTGGGCTTGGGAAATTAAATTATAACCTGCCAGGAAGAAAACGCAACAAAGTTATCGGCATTACAAATCACGGTCTTTACGTGTATAACGTCACGTCAATCAGACCATATTAGTAAGACGAACAGACTTGTTTAAAAGGGAAAAAGTTGTTCTACACACTTGGAATCTCAGTTGTGAGCTCCTGGAACACAATTCTAAGAAAGTTGGACATTGTAAATCTACAGGATTTTAATTTCTTCGGAATTGGGGACACCCCGGACCCCGGTGAAAAACAGTGAGGACAAGCAGTAATAATATTATTGTTGCTCATTTTAGTTCGGTCTCGTTTGTTAATATCGAACTTCCGCAAAACAAATACACAAAGAGAAAATAAGCCGAGCAGTCAATAAGTGGAATCCAAACCAAATACTATCACCACACCGGTGAGGTGTGCACCAAAACTTCAGAATGAAGATAGTCCCGGAAATAAAGGACATGATGTCCTACCAACTGAATTCATTTCAAAGGTCACAGGTCAAATCTGTTGCGGAGGTAGACACTCTTGAAACGGATACCAGTCCACCGCCCACACCAACTGTGACTTTGGCTCCAATGAATTTATACAGTAATTGCGGAAATGGGAAAGGTGTCAAAACTCCGATGACTCCAAGTGCAGGGTGTTGGTGTAATTCATCAAGTCAATACTATTGTGCAGGATGTGACAGAGAATCTAAAAAGGCTCGGACAATTATATTTGGTTCAGGTGGAGATGTCATCATTGACAAGAGTAAAAGTTATGCTAATTTCTTTGCTGCAAGGGCTGGTAGTGGTAGTGGGAGTGGAGATGACCAAGAATCAGATGAAGACTCAAAATGCTTTACAGTCAACATCAAAGTTCCAAGTACTTTTGATTTTAATGCTATTCGAAATTCTCGTCTCAATATTAGCATTAGCATTAGTGAAAAAAGTCGGAGAAATAAAATCGTGGTGCCCGAAAGTGACTCTGATTTCATTGTGTTCAATAGAAGACTTTTGGCGGAATCCGGATGGTACTATGAAAAAATGGATTGGCAGGTAATTACTTTTTTTTTTAAATAAAAAGTCAAATAATTGAATGAAGTAATTTGATCAAATACGGAGAAAAAGCATTAAATCATTACTAATTCTGACTTTCTCTTGTTTTCTCAGGATTCAATTCGAATGTTAAAGAATAGCCCCGTGGGAACTTTCCTTCTTCGTGACTCTGGTGACCCTCGCTATTTGTTCAGTCTGAGTGCCCAAACGGAATTCGGTCCAATTTCCTCAAGAATTAGCTACAGCAATCGGAAGTTTCGACTTGACTCATCGGATCGAATTTCAGAGCTCATGCCGACATTCTCATCTATTCTAAGCCTTGTGGAACACTACGTCAAATACGGTCTTGTCAAAAACCCAGCTGGTCGACAGGTAAACTATTCAATCAATAATTTCAATAAATTATGTAGCAAGGTCTTTTCCTTATCTCTTACAATGGTTATACTTGGCTTACCTCTATTATTGGATTTCGCACGAGCCCATTCATATTCACAATTCTGCCGAACAATGCTGACGTCTTCCTTGCACACATAAAATCTAATTTCCAATACACGCGAATTCAACATAAAAGTCTGCAGTCATTTCCACCTGATTATTTACATACATACATATGCTATTTTCATAGGTCAAATACAGATTTCAATTTCCGAGTATTTATTTCATATTACTCCACTTTGGTGGTACTGTTTGTAAAGCTGGTTAATCATATTAGGTATGAGGCATTTCCTACTTCTATATACTTCGTCGCTTCTGTTGAACTATTTTGGAGGTTATTGACCATTTTATTTCATATTTAATGAACCTCGTAATTCGAAGAATTACTTCTGATTAGTTTTACTCATAATATCACAAATTATAGTGAAGCGATAAAAATATCTAAAGTATTTTATAGCCGCCTGAAAATACTCATGGGCTGTAACATCAACACCTGCATTACTTAACTCCCTATTTTCGTATTTCGTTGTTGTGAATCACTCAGAATTCCCATGTTTAGGATAAACATAGGTTTGGAAATTCAATTAAAAATTGTAACCCCCTTCTACTCACATCACACCATCATGTCATGTCATATTACTGGGAAATCTGAAGGGTCGCCTCGCCAGTCCGGAGTCCGGAGGGTAAAAATATTTTATAACCATTTTCCTGGAAAGTGGACTAACGTCAGAGCAGCGCTCGAGCATACTAAAGGGCAAAAAACCGCTTTTAGCTTTCCGGGTATTTGGAGCATTGCATAGACCAGAGGATGGAAACACTACCTTGTGAAGGCAATGGCAATGGAAATTCGCACGATGTGAATCATTAAACGATGAGTTGTTTGGTTAGGGTGATAAACTTTTTTTTTTGCACAAATTATCAGTCCGGACGAACTCCTGTTCACCGATTAGGCGAACTAAAGTGGTGTTTCTTTGAAATTGTACACACAAGTTCAGTTCGGAAAGGTGTTGCGAAATGCAAATTGCAAATCGATGACGTAACATGACATTCATGATGCAACTTGTACATTCATAATGATGCCTTTTTTTGCATGATTTCTTTTTGCATTCACGCACCATACAATACATTACAATGTAATGCGTAATGCACCAACCTTTTCTACGTAACTTCAGGGTACCACAGACATACAGACTACACGTGTTTTTAAGAGCTCGCAAACCCGGTACCGGCAACGCAACCCACTCATTTTTTGCAATATTACGTTTTGGC
The DNA here is from genome assembly GCA_034694305.1 of Protaphorura glebata. Taxonomy (NCBI): domain Eukaryota; kingdom Metazoa; phylum Arthropoda; class Collembola; order Poduromorpha; family Onychiuridae; genus Protaphorura; species Protaphorura glebata. Next base: position 20,340 of record JAQFYE010001163.1, on the reverse strand, counting down.
AATTACTCATCAGTTACGTTTTCTTTGAACAATCTTCTGTTTATTCAGACGATGTAGCATAGACGTTTAGTCTGTTCAAAATCAATTTGCATTTTTGAACATGCATATCATTAATTTCATCTGTTCATGTTGAATCCTGTTCCGGTATAAAATTATTCAAATTAGGAATGTCTAAACGATGGTACTAGAGCATCTAGAATTAGTCCATGGACCTGGGAGCTTTTCTCCCTTAGAAACTTGAACAAACTATGCGGCAAATATAATTTTGTCTGTCAATATTTATAAAGCCCCAAGGAAATCATTTGTATCGAGTTGCACTCCTTTAAAAAAGTCAATTACACAGGGTATTTAATTCATACACAGAAATTAACGCACACGTGAACTACATACTTTAGCTGATTTCTCCCCCCTTACAATATTTAATTACTAATTTTCTTCTCTTTTTTTAATTACAGGTGTGGGTTGATTCTACCGGACGACCATTCTCTCCTGTCCATTTGACCAAACCAAAGAGAAGCTCCGTCGGATCACTTCAACATTTATCAAGACTAGCCACAAATAAAGTTCTACCACACATTAATACCAGCTCAATTCCGCCAAGATTGAACACTTACCTTCAAGAGTATCCATTCACGATCTAACGACCGTATAAATTTAAGTGTTGTAAAATTAGCATAGAAGGAAGTGGAAGTAGTAAAAACAGCTGACTCTTAAGTTCTAACGTTGCAACTGCACAAATTGCATGTTTATGTGAAGTCAGCAGGCGAACTCTTGTTGTAAATCAACGGAAGCTACTTAATTCCAAGCCGGCCAGCCGTAAATCTCAATTTCGACGCTGCAATTTGCAATCCTGTTTTTATTTTATTTTGTAATTAGCCTGTTGTTTAAGTGTAGCTTAAAATTGTATAGTTATTTTTTATTTAATTCGCAATTTTTTGTATCACATCCTAAATCCTAAGGCTCTGCACACATCGTGTCCAATCTGTCAAAATCCTTCCAAATCGTACTAATCGTTATGAAAATAAATCCGACCAACTGACTTATTTATTTTTCTAAGGAAGTGCTAATGTGTTGGTGGAAATTTCTTTTCCTGAGAAGTTGTTAATTTATTTCAAATCTTGAGTAGGTACGTGAGCGGTGAAGATTGTTGTAAACTAGTTGTTATTTAAACTTTAATGACTGTACTTCGTGGGAGGATGTCGTTTTCGTGAAAAGACTCATGAGTTCTATCTAGTGCATAAATTTGATGTGATAATTTTTAAAACATACATTTAAGTGTAATTATGTGCACACGTGGCATGGTGTGCATGTGCGTTTGACGTTTGTGTATCATGAATCATGATAAACTAAATGGCAATCGTAGTAAAGTAAATTACGTAATTTAGCATTAATTACGTTCCGGCTATTAAGTACATTTTGAAAAGCAAGACTGACTCCGTTCATATAGAATTCCATGACGTCCGTGGAGTCGTGAAATTTAATGATGACGACGTGATTCTATTTTAAAACAACATCAAGGATTCACAAATTACTCTTACCAAAAAGTAATTACGTACAGTATTTTAACATGTAAAATACATTTTTTGTTTTTTATTTTATAATTAGTCAACCTCACTAATGCATGATTTTTGTACTGGTAAATGTACGCAAAAGATCCTCATTTTGGTTCCTGTTAATTGTAAATGTGCGAGGTACATATCGTGGCTGTGCTCCGTGTCGTGACAATTCTCGCAAATTAAATATTTGAATTGAATGTGCAATTTCAAAAAAAATAAAGAGAATTCGGTAAAACATTTTACAATCTGTGAAAATGAAGCTAACCAAGTCTATTTTTATTTTGACATCTTTTATTATGAATCAATGCGAGGTCAACAACATATTTAGTGTTTAGGCGGATTTAGGCAGAATTTACAAGCATGAGCCAACTGATTTTTTGTTTGATAAGCTCGATTCATGTACACGGTGGACCCGAAGTCACAGGAAATTTCAACTAAATATGTTTCTGATTAGAATAATATCAATAGAAATTGAGAATTCGTTTTAAAGCCAAAGCCTAGTATTCCTAACAGCTACTTCAAATACATATGTTAAGCTCAGCTGCCTTGGCATTAACACACATACACTTTACCTTAGGATGACGTTATATCCGACACCATCGCGTAACATATTTGAAGTAATCCGAGAGTGGGTGAAGTTTTTACTATGCCAGTCAACATGGTTTTAACTTTTACTGCTTGTTCCAACGTGTGTAGGCCCAACGTGTTCAACAACATAATGCGAAAGCCGGGGACTCCTATTTATTTTATATAGAAATGGAATTCATGATAATCTCCTCAATACAAATTAACCTGTACTATCATGTTACTTTCGTCTTAGTACTTCGCTTCGTTGAATGAGATCCGTATATTCATTTCGTAACTTCCTGGCCTTTTGACCTATATAGTCTTTGAACTTTTTAAACAGCTATGTAATTGCTAATGTCTGCATCATTTAATTTCACTGGAAACATCAAAAACAACACGCAGTAACATGAATTGCAGTCTCCTGATTCATCTGACGACGTGATTCCCGCTTCGGCCTTCTCCATTAGCTAAGTTTTGGAAAATGAATTCATCTTGAAAAATTGAATCATCGTAGTGGCACAAGCAAGCCATTAATATGTACGACGACGTCACTATCGAAGGAAAGCAATCTCAATAATATTTTGGTGAAGAAAGTCAGAAATTCTGACTTTTTCACCAAAATGACCTGGCAGAGAAAAATCGACTTTCTCTAAACCGGTCTCACAAAATTTTAAAAAATTTAAAAAATTATTGAAACAAAGTTGGCATCAACGGATTTTTTGAAAAAAATTAGTTTGGGGGTGATTTTGTAGCAGAAACCTTAACTTTTGGAGTCGTTTCATGCCGTTTTTTCTTACTAAAACGCTCGTGAGCGCCGCTACGCGCAACGGATTTTCAATCGGAGTGGCTCCTTAGAACCGCAATAAGATTCTCTACAAAACGCATATCTCACTTTTTGTCCGGCTCCCCCAGATTAGGCTGCAGGGGGAGGGTGGCAGAGGTTATGCGTGACCCTGTATATTACAAAATTCTCATGTCACATAATACCACCTGCTTAAACGACTTAATGGCACGTTTAATTTTTTCTCTAATGATGAGACAGGCCATAAAAACAGTTTCCTCTGCTCCTTCTCTTGTATAATTAATTTTGTTTAAACAATGAAATGGCACATTTAATCATGTCAAAGTAAATCCAATTCGATTCGTATTCTACGAACCACTCTGCGTCAAGTAGTTCACACGGCCAAATTCAGGCATCCGGAGAAAATCCTTCAAAAGTGCCTTCGGCTCAGGCAAGCTCAGATTGATGGAATTTGTGATGGACGATTAAAGCTCTTTGCATGCCTCCCATTTTGCAGAAGTTTAATAAAATACATATTTTACTCTACTCATCTGTTTTCCATGGAATGAAATTATTATGGTAGAATGCTTCGGGGAGGCTCAAAATAAGATTAAATATGTACATCATGCACAAAGAAAATATGAATGCATAAAGTGAGATGAAATTCCGATTACAATGTAATGAAATAAAATATAGACCCTCGTTGGGAAGTTTGACAAGGAAAGTATCTTAAACGTTAAACTCTGAAGGTTGTGGATAAAATTTGTTGGTTAGTCATTCTCAGGTGAAGTGACCTGGTCGCTGTCCTCGATTAGAAAATCTTGATCATTGCCTGCCATTAATTTTTAAATAATTGTAAGAAGTTCTGTATTTTACAGAATTCTACACTAGTACAATAATTATTGTTGTATGCTTTTTAAAAGTAAAAAGTAATGCCCGGAAAGGCCTTCGAACTCATTGAGTCTCATTGATTGTCTTACGGATAATATGCATACTCTTAAGTTGAACCTAAGCGATCAGGGACCACTGAGTTCAAGCTTTATTGGAAACTTTTGTATGAATTTATGCAAATTATATTAATTAATTTTTTGCCATTCGTTAAAGATCAGATGCGGTGTAGAAAAATAATAGCATCTTAGCATTCACTCAAATTTACTAATGCTGATGATTTTGCAGGATTTACATCAGAAAAGTATTCGTTGTAGGAGACTTTATTTGACTGATTTCATAGAAATCTTGATATTTAGCTACAGCAGAGCAGTAGTAGCCGAGCGTAGTTCTCCTGACTCCTCCAATTATATTTTCCAACAATAGAATGTAATTGTAAATACGGCGTACTACGAAGGACGACGACGTCTGTCTGTGAACCAGTTGATTGGCAATAATTGCATTAGATTCCACTTCAAGAACTACCACTGTTGACTACATTTATTCCCCGAAAGCTTCTTGGACTTGAAGAAAGAAAAGGGTTGGAATAATTAATCGATTCCTGGGAAAAGCATGACATACGCATACGGTTCGAACCACGTTTACCATTAAAGCCATGGTCGTCCCAAATAAAAAAAAACTTAGGCTCGAAACTCTCTCACCTGATTACCCAGAAAACTTTTCTCCTTTGATGTTTCGCGACGACAACGGCAATGGCAATACATGCATTGAATTCAGACTTACCGTCGCATTATTATTGTGCTCTAATTTTATTCGAGGCCCTAAGAACCCACAACCATAGTCTGTATTGTAAAACACCCATGTTTTGAATGAACCGACTTTCTTTGAAAATTATATGAATTCGCAATGGATAAGTGCATGTTACTTCTGCTCAGTAGTTTGTTTTTACTTTTCTCGAAAATCAGATTAAAAATTACTGCTTCATTAATTTCCATTCGATGCAAAATATGTAGTCAAATATCCGCGGACTCACTACTCAGGATAGGTTTAACGTTCAGATATAAAATTATGTGTAATAACATTATTTTTATCTCTTAAGTATATTTTTCCATTTTACAAGTACTAGCGTGTTCTTGCTTGAAAGCACTGTGATGGCAATGCAACAAACACAAAAATAAATCACGATCAATCACACACCACGCGTAACCGGTTGCATGATCTCATTTATTCGTAGGTAACATATGGAATTATATGTAGGACCCCAAAATAGTATCATGGGGTCAACGGCTCGCTCTGCAGAAATTTCCGACTTAATCTTGCGGAAAAAAGAGAAACTCAAATCAGAAAGTTAATGTCCTCCAATTTGAGAGACAATAACATCGTTTTAATCACGGTATTAATATTATTATATTATAGCTATAGCACGAACAAAAATCAGAACTTTTTGAATCATTTGTCAAAGTGGACGCTGGATAATTTTCTGGCAATTCTACAGTAAAACTCTGATGACTACAGTAATGAGTTTTAAATGACTCCGGATCCGGATTCATTTGTGTCATTTGAGTCATTTCACAATGCCTCATAAAGTTCGAACTTATGAGGCATTGTTAAAGATATTTCTTATTACGAAGGATTGCTAAAAATTCAAAATATTGTGGTTTAGTTTCAAAAGTTAGCATTAGCTCTCATGAATCGTGGAGGTAATACATATGTACATAGTTATTTACCAGGAGAACCAGAGGACAAACCGTGTCCAGAATAATTAGACGCAGAAATTTATTTACATTAATTTTAAGCCAGATCATTTACCTTCGAAATACCAATCCAAATCTAAATTCAGAAGGACTTACATATCCATTCTAAAGTCTTGAAACTTGCGTGAAATCTAATATTACTGTGAACTTCTGACTTTCTTTTGTGAAAGTCTCCCTTTTCTAGATCAACTCAAAAAACTCACCAAACGTAGACGTAATGTTTCTATATGCTTGCAATTGGCTAAAAATACAACATTACGATCAGAAATTCAATACATTAATTGATTTTATTATAAATACCGGCTTTTCCATCCAAATAATTAATTCGGCTTTAATTAATACATTTTTGAACGTATGTATATAACTATAACGTATAGGAAAAACTGGCCTTGCACAGTCAGTGTGCTTAATACTAGTGGGAAGATAAACGGTTTAATTTTAGTTCACGCACACGCACAAATATGTTATTTTTGTATTTTGTCCACATGTTCAGTCAGAACTACCGAGTACCTATGTATGAAGTTCATCATAAATTCCTTTTACAAGTAGATCACACGTAAGTATTCATTTGTGGACATCCGGTGAGTTATCTTGAAGATTCTCAATTCCCAAAGCCCGCAGTATTTCCTAGAAAACAAATTAGTTTGAGAACAAAATTTCTGCTCTACAAATTCCATTTCAATTCATTCCATTCCACCCAACCAATCTCTGGAGCACTTCGGGATCAACTTTTCCGGCGCCGTCTCGGAATATGGCGTAGTAATAGCATTTGCACACAAATTGGCAAGTGAAGGAACCCATGCCTTTCAATGGAATTTGAAAATTTTGTAAATGCAATGATTATAAAAATAGAATTCTAAGAATAAAGCCCTAAGGAAAACTCATATCAAAGGAGTACGAAAAACTTTTCTCTGCTAGAAATCCATCCTGACTTCATAACATTACCGCACGTGTACATGTCTATTGCGAAAATACCCAGAAATGTTGACGAAGTTTTTTTTTATTCGCAATACACAATCTCATCTGACGAAACCTTTTACCTTTTACCTTTTCTTTCCATTTAATTCTCTTTTCGTTTCCTCAGGATGTAACGTAACCTCTTTACACAATTTCCATTAAAAGAGAAGAAAGAGACACATGTATTATGTATGTGCCGAAGCACTTTCTTGGAACAAAGAAAATAAATGTACACAAGACACGTCGTTCGTTTTTCTTGTCTTATTTCGATCGATTTGTGTAGTTCGTGTGTCCGGTCTTCTAACCTGTACTTACTAATATAATTTTCTGGCGAAAATTACCTTTCAGTTGGTTGGAAATGGGAATGGCGAATTGATTCAGGGTAAACCTAATAATAGAAAATTACTTTCTTCGAATTGACAGAACATGAGAATGTACATGTCGAGACGTTCACGCACTGGAAAATTTCTTGTTGTCTACTTTTTTCAAATTAAAGATAATTTAATGTTCAACAGTATACGATACTCGGTCAAATTGTACCATGTAAAATTCATATTTTGACTTTCATCTCAGATGAAAAGTGATAATGAATAATGCATATATATAGTGATATGGAATATGTGTGGAAGTGGCGATTGCATGCTGTTGCAAATCAGCTGCAAATGTAATCGACTTGATGATGACATACATTGGATTGGATTGGATTGGATGTAATTTTATTTAAGCCATCAATTCCATAGCTCATACACAACATAAACATCAAAAAGACACGTGTACGTACTACGAAATGATTATTCTGAAATTTCTACTATAATATTTGCTATCAGTCAATTCTGGTTTGTCACGTGTTGTCAATATTTCTATATTTTTAATTTTTCTACAAAATTGGATAAATGTAAAAGAAATATACAATTAATTGATCATGCCGTTGTGTTTTTAAGATACGACAGAACATTTCATTTTATTAAAATCGAATTTACTCGAAAGTAATAGCAGTATAATAATTGAATGGGATGTTTAAGTTCTTATATTATTTCAATTTATGCATTACATATTACCAATGAATTCGCGCATAACATTGAAGCCTTGTCCTTCCGGCTACTCGCGACAGACACACTTGCGATGATCGACTGTAAAAGTTTACCTTACCTCAGCTTTTAAACATAATTTTTAGAATAGGTTTCATTTAAAAAAAATTGGCAAATGTGAACCTTTTCTGCCGATGTTCGTAATACGACAGAACTTGCAATTTGTAAGGCGTGTCTTCGTTCCAGAATGTGGATGTAGGGAACATCTTGAACCTGGAACCCATGTAATGCCTGCCACATGTCACAGCTTTATTGAGTTTCAGTGAAAGTTGGCACTCGTACTATTCTCAACTGAACACTCAATTCCCCAATCGTATTTTTTTTATTTCAATTTTCAAAAAATGAACAGACAGAAAATGTCACATTGAGATTTCGTTTTCCTGAACCGAATCAAGTAAACCCAACATACTAATGAAATGTGTTTCGTAATTTCTGCGCACAATTCCTTGCAAACAAAAATACGCAAATATCATCCGGAAGCATAACTTAAATACGGGTGTTTTGCTGGAAAGTTATACATCACCATCATTTGCGAAATAATAATATTTTCTTTGTGGTCTCCGAATTTCCTGCATTTTTTAGACATTTCTGTATGCAACAAAATTCTTTCTCATTGTAATTATTTTAGTGACTACCCAGAAACTGTTATCTGAAATTCCTGGAGTCATTCGTAAATTACTGGGCAGTTCATGTAGTTGGTGATATGAAGCAAATGAAAACTAATTCAATTAAATAAACTTTACAGGTGTTTGAAGTTTATTTTCACTATATTGGCAGACTGGGAAGGAGGCTGGAAGATCCGTCTCACTAATTACTATACATACTTTTCCCGTCAAAGGATTTTCAACATTTTCAGAATTCCTCCTGGGGAGTATATACTTTCAGAGAAAGTAAAATAAGGTATGTTATGTTGCAGGCCACTAGTTAAATTCTAGCTTGTAATACAATCAGAGATGACAACAAACTAAGTGCACCATATGTAATTTCAAACAGGAACTATCGGAAAACATTGAAATAATCCCGTAAACTTAACAGTGGATTGTAGTTTTTCAGTTTCTTCAGATTTAATTGGTTGCCTGCAACTCATACCAAATTCGATGAGCGTTCACACTAGAAATTTCGCAATAGTACTTCCTGGAAAGTACGAAGCGCAGTAAAATAAATATTTAGGTCAGGTAAACAAGAGAAAAAGTTTTTCATTTTACATAACATAAACTTTATCATAATAAAAAATGAATCGAGTTGAGTTGTGCATATGTTGAGTGGGACGATGCAGCTGGGAGAAAATTAGATTCGGTGTCTGAACTTTTTTTACGTATTCGGCATGATGAAAGCATAATAAATTTGATTTACAAAAAAAAAATTCTTGAGTCGAACAATGTGATGTGCTCAAGAAATGATTCCAAAGATCATTTTCTTTGCATGTCAACATCCATGTTTTGAATGAATTGGATGACGGGTGGTTGGCGTTGACGTGCTCGGCTGGAAGGATGATGATGATGCGGAGATGTTCAAGAAAAAACTCTTCTTCGGGGTTTGTTCGGATTTCTAGGAATTTTCTCTTCTCTTGATCGAAATCCCCTTCTTGGAAAATCATCCAAGGAAACTTTATTCTTGTCAGGGACGACAACGAACGTGTGGAGTTCATTCCAGCAGGCATCGCCAGTGTAAACATTTTGTGTTTTGAAGTGCGCTCAGATCCAAGTGAAAGGGTTAGTCGCACCCCCATCCACCACCGAAATAACCTCTGGGCAAGATTTCACGATTAATTAAAAAATAAAAATACACTCATTAATTGACATTCTACTTTAAAGCAAGACAAACACGTTGTATTTTTTGTTGAAAATGGTTGAACTTTCCATTCCGCCGACGGAAGGTCGTAAGAATGAACTCGGATGCGGAAAAGCACTAACGGTATTATGTGTGTCCGAGTGGAACCCGTGTCTTAGCGAAGCAATAATAATCGGTTGTACCTTGATCTTAAACTTACTGGCCAATGAAATTCACTCTACGGATGAAATGGAGCATACTTTGGAGCATAATTTGATGGAGAAAACAACAGTCAGAATTAACTACATTGTGTCTTTCCTGTGAAACGGTTAGTCTTTGCCAGTTTCCTGACAAACCCGTTCATCGACAAATATATTTGGACATATGAATTATAATTGTAGCACCAAGCATTGGATTCCAAATTACAAAAATAAGAAACTGAAAAATATATGGTAAATATTCTACCCCAAAGCCCGAAATTCTAAATTGCATTTTTGTGATCAAGTTCTGGACGCCAGTTGAGATACGTAAATCAACCGACCGAAGGCCGGAGAAGTGATCCCGACAGGTTTTCAATTTGCATTACCACAAAATCACAAAATCTTCAGAATTGCTTCAACGTCAACGTTTAGTTTATACCCGCGCTCGTACACGGCTGGGGCATTATTATAGCTTGTGTTTGTTTTCATCCGGGTTTATGAGAAGAGGAATACACTTTACCCTTTATGGCGGTACGCATTGTATTAATGATGCAGATTATATGTACAAGAAAACAAAGGGCAGGAAATATAACTCCGTGGTTCATACTATGAATAAATGTTTAGAAAAACTAAATCAAACGAGGTCCAAAAGTGTATAAAATGTCACATCATTAATCCACTCCCCATAAATACACCAATCTATCAGTGATGCTGAAGCTGTATTCTCTTAAGCAAAGAAAAATGCGTAGAAACAGTTAAAATAATTATATTACAATTTTAATTTAAAAAATCAAGAAAGCGTTGAAAAGTAGACTGAATCGTGTAAGGTTCATGGCTGCTTCCTTAGATTCACTGTAATATTAGGTGATTCGGAAAACGTAGTATCCTCAATAGTAGGGTAAGTTTTATGACAGTATCGTCTCCAGATTTGGAGACGATACTGTTATTGCTGTTGATACTGTTGATTTGGCATACGGTCTGCACAGTGTAAGGTTATCGGTGCGAACTTGAATGAATATATGGGTTTGCTCTTATTCGATGCTGGCAAATCTGATTCCGACTATTGTCCGATTTCAATCTTTGGATTCGAACTCTGACACAGGCTGGTATGAGTCCAATCGACGAACCTGATCCTGGCTTGAGCTTGATATTAAATAGGCAAATCTGTGGAAGATTTTATCTATATTCCACAATTAATCATTTCTACAGTTTTATAAGTACTGAGTACTCGCACTTGAAGTAAGCTAATTTGTTTCCTACAAAGTTCGGATTTGCACTATATTGCTATTATGAGTGTCAGTCTTTCTGGAACAATGCCTTGGACGTGAATATGGCAAAATTCCTGAGACCAATCCCGAAATCGAATGCTGAAGTCGCCACATGTAGTAACCGTAGAATTGAAATACAAGCCCCAGATGGGAAAACTCATAGTTCCAGCTCACGTTTGGTTGACTCTGACTCTCTGACAGAGCTCGAAGTCTGGGGAGTCGGGATAATGAGATTTTTGAGAACTCCATCAAATAGCACTCAACTTCAGTTTCTCTGCTCTAATTCTACGACCCTTGTTTTGTTCTCCGAAGCAACAAGCGAATCAACCACAGCTGTGCCTACGTACCAATCTACCAATGCAGTAATAATGTGAAATGAAATTAAATGTGACGACGGAGAAATACGATTAAACTTATAGCAATATGATCACTGGAATTCCTGGTAAAACATTTGGATCAAGAAATTGAAGTTGAAAATCAGATTAGAGTTGTAATTCTGAGTAATCAGTCGTAAGCTTGAAGTAGTTAAATTGGAATTTGGAGTCTGGAATCAAATATTTGTATTCCCCCAGTTAATTACCTTCTACGTCAATCCAAAAAGGAAACACTCACATTTACATTTGGATTTGAAAATTCAGTCAAAATAGCTCTTCCAGTGCAATTCAGAGTTTCTACGTCGGTGATTATCTTGAATCTGGTGAGGAAGTTTCGTCACTGATGGATCCCTCAAATCAAGTGAAAAACTATTTTAGATTGAAGTGTAAAGTAGTCAATCCATGTAAAAAAAAAATCTTCAAATGTATTTTCAAAGATATATAATAACAGGAAAAGAAGTAAAATTTAGCTGACTAATGAATAATCTTAATTGGCTTGATTTGAAATTAGTGTTGGATTTCTATTAGTGAAGGACGTAACGTGACAGTATGCCTTCACAGAATAGTGAAATAATAAATAAAATTAAATGAAAATTATCATTGCCGGTATTAAAAAAGAACAAAACGATTTCGCGTAAGAAATTGTGCGTGTGTCTGAAGAAACGTCAATTATACATATAAATTGTACTCGTTAACCGCAGTAATTCTGTGGAAAGAATAGCGAAATGGGTACAAATTAATTGGTGGTTATATGGTTAAAGTCAAACCCGGTAATTCAGGAACGAATCTGATGGTGTGCACTCAAAAACGTTATTCTGGCGTAGTGTACTTTCCAAGTACAATAAGTTTTTCCCTTTTGACACAGTACGGTCGAGCTTTCCCGGATTTGGAGTAAAATATGCTAGATGGAAAAGTACAAAATATTTAGAATTCTGATAGTATCGTCTACTATAATACATGACCAGTATATTAAATGAAATCGACACGAGAAATTTCTTTTGGGGTTTTCTGGAACCACACAGAAAAGAAAATTTAATTCTTCGTTATTCGTTACTTGTACTCTCACATACCACATGCCACCATATAACACATAGGTATATTTGTATTTAAAATGAGTATTGTAAAATCCGTAGTCTACTAGTGAAGTTTACAGTAAATTGTGATCTTAAGTACAACCCAAAGTTTTCCAAAAATAGTTGTCAGACGTTTCGTACGACAAATCCAACAAATTAGGACCAATAATTTGGTTACGACAGCGACTTTTCTCACCAATAACTGATATTATACTGTCAAAAATTTTACTGGTATATTCTAGGAACAAACCGATCGTGGACACTCGTACAAACGTGTTTATTCATACGTCCTGAAGCCTCTGATGAATCCATTCTGAGTAATATTCGCGCTTTTTATTCAGAAATTATTACGGGCAAAAGTTTTGCCAAGATAATTTATAGAGAATGATTTCGTCAGAATTATTTCACCAATATTCTAGGAACGAACCGATCGTGGACATCACATTGTCTTTCACGTTTCGTAGAATCTGAAATGATTTTTAACTAAACTTTATCCTAAAGTGAGAGTGGACATCTAACAAAACACATCTAAAATCAACCTCGGAGTCAGTACTATTTTATTGCCATTATTTGGTTAAAATATTGGCGTTGTAAGTAGGACGGTCGGAATTCTAGAAATTTTGTCGAATCTTTAAAAATATCAACGAATGGTTGGGATCATTGTCTTCTCGAGGATTCGAACCCTCACAGCGAATCGTCTGCTGTTGAGTATACCAATTTGAAGCAAGAAACAAATCAACTTCATTCGATAGCTACAAACTTTCTTTCAAAAATTAGGTGGAAATTTTGTGCCCATTTGTCTGGCTACACTCTTCTACTTTCCAAAACGAATTAAAATGTGATACTAAAATGGGTATGATAGTTTATAAATGATGACTCGGTTAAACTAATTTTTTTGTTTCTTGGAAAACCCCTTTGGCCACGGTTTGTGGTTGAAAGAGTCCTTCATTTATATATCAAGATGAAAATAAGTGATAGAATATCACGTCAGCGCTTAAGACCTACTGTGCTATGATTACTTGTTACTCCTTTGAATGAGTTCTTCAGAAACAACTGAACTGACTACGCCCAATTGACTCCTGTCTCACAAACCAATTCCAGGTAATCCACTCAACTACTGTACTGTATTAAATTGCATTTCAATTATTTCCGGTTCAGTAAGTCACCAAATACCAATTGCAAATTGCACCATTACTTTTCTAATTCCACGAAACTCTTTCTTTATTCTTAGTAAATGATTTTAATTTTCCTACCGAGGATAGGAGGTAGTCACCGAAATGTCATTCATTTTCTTTCTCATGTTCAACGGAAATAGAAAAAACAGACACTTTTAAAAGGGACAAGGGAACCATTTGAACAGAGAAGAGAAGATAAGAGTTTAGACTTAGTGATAGGAATTAATAACTTTCCTCATTCCCTGCAGAAATCCGTAAAAGTTACATAGCCCACAATTCTTAAAACTAAAATCTAAAACTTCAATATATAAAAAAACATGTAGAAATCTAGCCAGTCAACAGATTCCCACAAGGTGTGTACGGGGTGTCCTTCGGTAATTAGCAATGCATTATTGCGAGTTGAAAAGACTCGTCATATCGAACCCAAGTGGAGGATTGGACTCTTGAAGGACGTACTAAAACGTAGAACTTCCCTTGACAGCGACTGATCCTTTGCATCTGTTCACTCAAAATCCAGTGAAAAAGTATTGAAAGATGATGAACAAGAAAATGCAATTGTGCCTTTTAAAATAGGCAAGTTAAAGTATGACTAGCTGGAAACACCTTCTACAAAATTCGGGGAAGTTTGAATACCGAGTACAAGGTGTCGACAGAATGCCAATGCGTGACGGATGTCACTCGTCACACTTTAAGTAATTGGCATCCGGCCTCGTATTCGCTTCGCTTGTCATTAACCCGGTGAGGTACGGCGGGTTCTATTTGTAGTTGTTCTTTCTTTTGATCAGATACTAAATTCTCACATGGTTTTCAAAATTGGTGAGTTTAAAAATACACCAATTAATATCCTTTCACCGTTCAATCATTACATATGTATTTTGCGAAGAAAATGAAGAACAATGGAGTGTGGATTGGATTGGATTGGATTGGATTCTTTATTTACGTGTTTTTTCCAAATGCATTCACACATACAAGTATGCTCGTTGTTTGTCTCACAATGTGTAGGAAGATCGTGAGACAAATGTTGGCTCGAAATAAACGATTTACAACAATATGGACGAGCATTTAAAAACGACTTCTTACGGAACGAGACTTTCGACTACATCAGGAATATTTGAGAAGCGGCTCCATTTGGCTCGGAAATGTACCCAAAATTTACATAATCGTACTGTAAAAGTAGAAATAATTCCAAAGAAGGAGGACATTCTGAAAGCAACCGTCACAGAATGACTTCCTGAGATGTCGAACTCTCATCACAATTAATGCTAATACGAAGCCGTACAGTTCTGGAACTCTGATTTCTGACTAGGAATAGTCAGAAAAATTGTTGTCGTTTCTGGAATTCGGAATCTGTGGAATTTTTGAATCAACTGTTTAGTTCCACTATACGCACAGTCTAGAATTTGAATTAAGTCTGAAACAAAATAAGAAACAAAGGATGTGTCTCATTCGCCGGAATTTTGGAATGTGTTAATCATGATTGCTTCTTTATGTATGCACTAATTCCATGAATTTTTCTTTAAATGTGTTAGTGTGAAACTCATAGTCACTGCTCGCTTCTGTATGTGCATGTGCTGAGTAAATATGCCAAGGTTGTCCCCGATTCAAAAACTCTGTTCACGTTTTCCTTTGTTTTTCCTAGTGAAAACAGCTCCATTGTATGACTCATGATGTCAGCATTAATTTAGTTTTCTTAAAGTTATACATACAGTCAAGTGGTCTAAACATAAGGAATTAAACGTGAGATATCGTTGTGTAATTATTCTAACGAGTGATCAATGCCAACACAATTCAGGACTAAAATTGACAGATCCGCCGGTCTGTCGGAAGAAAAATATCACGCCGAGGAGCGAGAGATATGACTATGATCTGCGTAAGAGTCTCCTGAAAATGGTAAGGTATTATGCACGAAAATCGGTCCATTATTTTAACAGACAGAGCCACTCACTCATAAATGACAAGGTAGGTAGATCAATTTCAGACATATTGCCTGTACTCTGCATACGGGTTTCCTGAAACATTTAGGGTATTATGCATGCAAATCGGTCCATTATTTCTGGAAGAATCGGAAAAAACAGTGGACAGACAGACACACAAACAGTGCTCGTTCATAAGTAAGATGTATAGGGATAATCGAATTTAACCCCAAGTTTCAGCTATGAACAACTAGAAATGTATTACAACTAATATCTACCGTAATTTCCTTCTTGGTTCTATAATTCAGATTGTGAATTTTGTATTTCCATATTTCTTGAAATTAAGGTTTACATGTGGCTTTGATCAATGGATTTAGGGAGAGACAAGTCGATTCCAGAAGGTTTGATTTAGTTCGAAACATTTCGTTTCATCTTAATTCAACGAATTATTTCTACGAAGAAAGCAATGGATGAGATGACGTACGCAGAATAAAAACAAGCCACAAAGTATACTTAGAACTGAGAACTTGAAGCAAAGAAACTTCGAGGAAAGGAATAAAAGGCAAGCAAAGACGAAGAAACATTTTTGAGAAAGGTAAAATGCACGTACACCTTTGAGTCCCGAGAACGTCCTTGATGTAATTCTCACACAACAATTCACAATCCGGTGGGCCCAATTCGGAGAATGAAAGAATATGCCATGTCCCACGTATGTATTCCCATTACAATTAAGGTAGAGCTGCTCATTAATTTAGTTTTACCATAAGGCAATGTATAATATTCATGTACTTTTTGTGGAGAGTGGGTTGGCTTTCCATTTGGTCTGTATAATGGTTTCCAGTACACTTTACTTCTTCCTTGTACATATATCAAGTTAATTAGTTAATATGGTAATAACTCTTTGCTGAAATTTTCTGACAATAACTTGAAAATGTACGTACATAGATTACTAGCTAAAGTGAATGTGTTGTAAATATTCTGGCATGAAACTAATCTACATGATTTTGCTACTCGCGACGTAAGGACCCATTGGGAAGTTGTGTTATGACTAAATAAATAAACAAATACACCGCGAGACAAAGAAGAACGCTCGTATATGCATCTACTGATAGCGATAAATTCAAACTCAAATATTTTGATATTCTCGTTATTGTGTCCGACTGGCTTTTGAAATACAGGCAGAAGTCAGAATTGACTTCTAGAGTTACTAGAAAATACAGACTTTATTTTCATATGGTTACGGGTCACGCAAAGTACCCGAATTTTGAAAGTCGCAAAAAGTATTGTAAGAAAAGACAAAGTGTAACAGTCTGTGACAGAAAGGCCGATAACATGCTCACCGATAACCAGGTCAACGATTAAACAATAAATTAGAAATTCGGAGTAGAAAATGTGTCCCTGCACCAAATTCCTTCGAAAACTACAAAGATCGGGGTAAGAAAAGTTCATCCAAGCGGCGCAAGGCACCTGAAGAAGACAAAAAGTGTCAAAATTGTTCATAACTATATCTAACTAAACTTCTTATGAGTGAAAGAAATTAGAGAGCGAGAATATTTTTTTCAACTTTGTACAAAATCCAGTAATTTTGAAAAGTCAACAGTCGGATCACGAGGTCCTGTACCAGTAAAAAAAAAGTTCCAGTAAACTTTTTTGCAAAATTTTATCGCAAGACAATTTTAACGAGACGGACCTGCTCCATCGGCGTCACCACACAGTCCTGTAATAAATATTGATCGTCTATTTAGGTCCTATGAAGGACCCTCCAAATTTTTCTGCCCCAAGAGAATTGATATTCATGACAGAGGCACATCAAATTAGAATATAAAAATTTTGGTGGTTATGACTCCCGGGTTTCGGGTAAACATATTTGGCCCTGAAATAGGTCGGATTTGAAACGGATCGAATATGTGTGGGCCGTGCTTCAGGAATCTTTAATTCGTCGTGTAACTGTAAAATTAACGAACAGGCAGATACCGTTTATTAAAAACAATGACGTATAGTTTAGCTATACTAATGGTTTTGACAAATATTTTACCCAGCTATAATACAGGAATACTCACATAATTAAAGCTAGGATCATTTGTTAATTTTGATATCGTTTACCGTATATCCTCATACCAGGCTTTAAAATGTTTTTATCTATGGATCTAGCTTTTCTCTTTTGGTCAAACTGTTTAAAACATTAAATAAGAATGTACTTACACATTGTGTTCGATGATATTGTTATCTGCTGAGTTTTTAAAAATTGTTGTTCAGCTTTTCGATGATAATGACTAGTTTTTTTTACTTGTTGCTGGTGTTATTTTGATATTTGACTCGGCTTGTTCACTGTAAATTATGATTGTGTACCGATTTGATTATTTAAGGTGATGTCTATTGTATTTTAATATTTTTCTTATCAAATATGGTCCTCTTGTTTACAACAGTTTATTTTGAAAAGATTGACCAAATAACAAAGCCTTTATCTATCTATGCATAAAGAAAATATAATAAATATATCGACTAAACTGAGTTCCGGCAAGTTTTTCTCAAAATATCGCCAATCAGAATATCTGGGTTTTTAGAAATTCTCCCGTACATGCGTACTGTTGTGGTGAGTTATAGAAATTAGAAAGTTTCTTTGCGCGATAAATAACTTAAAGACCTGAAATCAAATCAGCCTGCTGAAAGAAAAAAATTTCTATGTAATCTATTAATTTAAGTGGAATTCGAAAGAAAGGTGTGGTGTGTTCGGTCTGCGGTGTAAGAACATTCTTTTGGTTAGCCCGATCATGGTAAATACATATGTGGGATCCTGTATGCCGAAGAATCATATCCATGTATTAATGGTAAGCCTAAGATACGAGCATATACGTATCTTTGGTAAGACTAGACAGATTGAGAAGAACTACGACACGGGAGACGAATAGCGAGGCAATAAAGATTTACAAGACAACAACCAAATCCTGGAAGATATCCTGCTGACTGACACCGAATCGAATAAATGTGCTATTCGAGTACCTCGAGCCCTTTGCATCCATCCAGATTACTTGGATGGATAAAAATAAAGATTTGACGAGGGAACAAATAAAATGTAAAATCCTTTCATCTCCACGTCACTTGTCTCAGGAACTTCAGAATGAATTTGCTTACAGAGATATTATCCTTCTAGAACAATATGTCCAATGCACTTTCGAAGCCTTTAAGACAGAACGCCGTCATTTCACTCGTATAAACTGATTCTCAGTATTACATTGTTTAACTGTTTTCAAAAATATTCGAACAATAGATTTACGGGTTCGTGAGTCAACACAATTCACCCTAATATCTGAACTTCGACTTTGCCCTTCTTGTTTTGATTATGCTCCTGTAGAAATCTTATTGATTAATCTTGCTGGGTTTAAAATAGTCAACAATAGCATAACCCACATTCAATTTAGTCTAAGATCACAAAACCATAGTTTAGCACCTGCAACACAAACGAATGTTCAGTTTTACAATTCAAGAAGACACATTTATTGGAATTTGTGATCTCACTTCTAGAAAATATGTAGAAAAATTTTGATTACACAATCATATCCGCAGTTTGGGTACTTATTGGGAATTATATACATTTTGCCAAACCTAATTTAAAATTAAAAGGAGAAAAAGAGAATTGTCGATGACTATTGTCGAGACAAAGTTGACCCACGGCAGTTACTGCTTACTGTGTCATTATAAAATGAAGGTCTTCATTTCATATAACCGGAAAGCAGGAAATCTGGATCATTCCTGCAATTATGAAAATTACGATGCACTATTGGGCATTCATTATTGTTAATGTTTAAATGTGTGGGCAACGACGTAGATTGCTTAAATAAAATTATATTCAATTCAACATAACGTGGGACCTTAATTCGAAAAATCCGTACTATTTCATAAATTAATACTATTAATTTTTCTGCTGTCAGTTGGAACTCTAATGCTAATTTTACTTTTACGTAGTGGTTCATTCGAATTACAGTTAATGACAGACTTCAAACCCAAGACCTACAGGCCGTCCTTCCTTTCTTGTTATCTCATCTCTGATTAATGATGAAGGATTCCAACTAAAATTTACGATTCGTTTGAAGTTGCGCTGAGATATATTTCCTAGAAACTCTAGCTTATTTATGCTTGGTGCTTTCACAATTCAAATTTCGAATGATTGTTCGGATACGGTTGAAAAGTTCATCTCCTGTCAAGTTAACTCAAACTCCTTCAGTCTGCATGAGAAAATAATCAAAAATTGGATCCCAAGAATCGCTAAAATGGGAATAAAGTGAAGTGATCATTCATTGTCTCATTGTCTATAGACCGCCGCATTACATTTTTTCACATTGTTGTTGGCCGACTGTTTAAGGTTCCGGGAAAACACCCAGCCTACAATTCTCTATACCGAGTAGTCTTGGAAGACAATTGACAAGGTTTGTATAGGAAAATTTACAAAAGGGTACACCACTTCTTTGCTCTAATGTCCTCCTTCCGTCGGCTATTATTCCCACAAAATTAATGAATACATGGAAGTCAGAGTCACAAGAGAACAGGTAAACTTAGCAAATCCAATCAAGGAGTAGTATCGAAGTAATTCCCTTCCCTTGACTCCCAGAGGCAATCATACACGGCTACGACTGCCAACTGACGAGGAACACATTTATAATGTTTCCCAGAATTCAGATCATTTTATTGAAAGTTCTAATACAAAATCCAAATATAAAAAAATAATGTCTGTCAAACGCCTTTTAATTTAATTAATTTTAATATCCAGTCTCGACTGTTTATTATTAACATATCTGTGAATCTGTAAACTCGTGATAAAAGTAAATTAAAATTACAATTGCATTCCCTGCTCAGACCAAACTAATTACCATTCCATGTTGATTTAAAATTGTTTCATTCATATTCTATTTTTTTTAATATCAAAATAAACGAATTTATTCAATCACCGTCTTTCATACAAAGGATGCCCAATGGACACG